>JAVCKT010030997.1:0-11350 GCA_032273925.1 Rhynchotus rufescens | reverse complement strand
CTAGCAGCCTAATTTACTAATACAGTTTAAAATGGCATGAATTACACACAGATCAGCCTTTAAGCTGACACATGATACAAGAAGCTGGAAAAGATTATTTCAAACTCATATGTTTCTTTGCTCTGTGCTAAGGGAAAAGAGAAGGAAACTGAAGACAAGGCCCTATATGACAAGATAACTAGGTCATTTGTAGGAAGCTGGTGAGGCTGGATCTCTCTTTCATGGCTTTAGTCAAAATGAGAAAGCCCCAGTTCATTCTTGGTGAAGTAGATCTATTTATACTTTTATCTCAATAACATTTCTTAATCATCATTAGAACCTCTTGCTGAAGTGCCTTTGAGACATCTGTGCAGTCCCATCTCTGCATTTACTGCTGCACGTCCCCATCGTCCTGTGCTATGTCCAGCAAGACACAAGTCATCTTTAGCATGAGAGAGGTGATGTGTTAAGCACACATGAAGGAGAGGCCCAAGACATTACCTGATACTGCAGGAACCATTCTTCTAGCTTCACAGCTTTTTGCTGGCACATGCAGGGGACATTAACACTAATTTTAAAATGTAGAACTGGAAGTGGAACAAGACAATGGTGAACACTTGCAAGTTTTAAAATATCACGATTAGTATTTCAGTCCCTAGCTTGACACTCACGGATGCAATCTCTTTGTTCAGTTTGCTATACTGCATGGTGTCTCACAAATGTAATTAAACTGTGGATATGATTCACCAAAATCTAGGATATCCAAACCTTCTTCAAGTTGCACAAGATGCATAGAGTAACCTGTAGGTAATTCATAGCTGAATTTTGTCCTGTGAAATTTGAGCAACAGGTCACAATAGCACTATTAATAGATACACATGGATCTAGGCACTCAAACACGTATAAATTCCCAGAGGGTTTGAGTCTGGTATCAAGACAAAAAGTCAATGTGATCATAACAGATCACATTCTTTTAAAAGAATACGTGCCCAATGATCCCAAAGAGCAAATTTCTGTGGCTTTCCATATCTAAACTATAGCTTAATTCCCTTCAATTGTTTCACCAATGCACTGCTGATCTGCTTTGGATGAAGCTCTGAGCAAGACTCCTGGGTCTGGGCTGAAAAGCTACCAGTAGAAAGCAGAGACCTGGAAGTGTGACTCGGAGACAACCCAGGAGCTTGGGTCCATATTTAGGCACCATCTCACAGTGCAGAGTCAGGTTCAAGCTTGCCCAGCTTGAACTGCTGCAGAGCGTTTTAGGCATCGTGGCTGCTTTTCTCTTAACCCTCCAGCTCTGGAGAGACTCCCCATGTCTGGCAAAGCGTGCACGATTGCTCAGGGCCTGGCAGAGTGTGGTGCTACGTGTCCTCCCAGAAGAGCTCCCTGGGGACAGGGCAGACAAAGCCAAGAGCCACTAGTGTGACCCTATGCACCAAAACTGTGCCAGGGCCAGGCTAATAGAGAAGGTGCCAGCTTGCAACACTTGTTAACATCAGCTCAGGCAGGCTAAAAAGCCCCTTGGATGCCTCTGTGTGCAAAATGAATGTTATCCATGTTTTTTTCCAGTCACTCCAGTCTCTCTTACTCTAGATGTGGTAAAGACACCAGTATAAGGAAGATTCTTAAACTTACTGCGTATAATGTAACCATACACAAACATAGGCTATTGCACTCTTTTGTTAGGGCCTTGTCAAAGAAAACCATACAGCCCGCTAGAAAGAGCCTAATTATTCAGATGGATACTCACCAACTCCTTTATTTTACAGGAATGCTTGATAGGCTGCCTATGTTATGATATAAATATATTAGATTTCTAATATATTTAAAAATGTTATATAATTACCGTATTTATTACCTAAATAATACACAAGTACTAAGGTTAAAAAAAAAAAAAAAAATCAACAAACTCCAACCTGAATCATGCATGCTTTATATCTTAATACTAATAGAATATTTCTTCCATTTTCTTGTGAGAGCATTCTTTTACAAAGAAGAAAATAAATTTATTCTTTCATAGAAATAGCTAAACAGAAAGTCTTCTGTGCCAGTTTGTTTATCTCTGAAATTTTCAATGGGGAGTATCCTAGGAATCTACCTATTATACAGGGAGAGGGAAGAGAAAAAAAAAAAAAAAAAATCACCTTTCTTATTGTATGAAAAGATGCACTTGAAGTGTCATTAATTTTGTGAAAGGAAGGCAAATGACAAGAAGCAGATGAATGACCTTGTTTGCCAGCGGAGAATTTCACTGTCATGCTGTTCAAATGAAACCTTTGATTAAAAAAGGGTTTTTTGTTTTTTTTTTACATGGGACAGTCTATTAGAGGGCAGCAGGAGAGAAAGAAAAAAAGACAAAAAGAGGTTTGTTGCTTAGATGCATTCTTTTGAAAAAAATATATATATATTTATATATATTTATATATTTTTTTTTACTCAACATTCTCACAGCTAGAAGGGACTTGACTAGCTAAGGGTCAAAGAGGGCCCTACAGCCTTGCACGCTGAGGATGCCGAGCACAGCCTGGGAGCTCCAGCGAGGCTGCGTGATGTGTGAGGTGCTGTGAGAGGAGGCAGCACAGAGAGCAGCAGAAACACTCCCTCTCCAGGTAGCTGGCAGCATGCATGAGGTGGGACTGATGGCAGGGACAGCGTCAGTGGGTCCTGGCAGAAGTCAAAGCAGGGAGCAGCCCTGTACCCCGAGGATGGTACCCAGGCTCCAAAGAGCCTTCTGGCTCTTTCAGACCAGCACTTCAACTTCCTAAGCCATGACTTGCCAGCTCTACATTCTGGTCCAAATCAGATCAAAACACCTTTTGTGAAAAAGGGTGGATTCACTGAGAGTTTTCAGGGATATATCAAACGTATCAGATGGGGTTTCAGCGAGCACACTGCACTGATACCTCTGTGTAGGACAACACTGCATTCCCTTCCTTTTTACTCCCTTATGGTTCAGCAAACACATTGTCTAGGACATCACTAAGGGAGTAAGGGAAACATCACCATCTACTGCACTAGCCCCAAGGCTGCCCCACCAGGAGTCAAGTCACTGCAGAGCAGGAAGGGCAGGGTGAAGATCAGCTTCTCTAGATCCTTGGCTTTCCCTCCATTCTTGCAGCCATCTGCTACTGGGCACACTTTACCTGCTGACAGCGCTGCTTCGGAAAATAGAGTCAGCAGGTAGTTCACCATCATCTGCTTACAAATACGTTACTTCTAAGCAGCGACTTTGCAAAATAATGCTCTGAAAAAAAATCTTCCTACAACAAAAGACACCAGAAATTACAATAACAGAGAACTTTTTAGGCAGAAGTCAATGGTGCTACGCTCCCTGGAGCCATTACAGCATCATAAAACAAAAATACTTAACTTTGTAGTCCTTATCCATTTTGTAGCATTCATTTTCCTTCTCTTTGCAGAGGAAGAACTCCCTCAAATACCCATAGAACAAACAGAATTAACTGCTGTCCACCAGTGGATAATTATCATCTTTCCTGCGAGCCTGTGGAGGAAATAAAGAGATGATCCCACACACACTCCAGCCAAGGGCTTTATTCCTGACTAGCAGGCACTATCATTAGTAGTGCAAACTGCCAGTGGTGGGAAATGTCCTAATTTTTCTTGCCTTCCACCATAGGTGCCCCAAATGATTTTTGTTGTTGTAAGCATAATTCTGTTTATTGGGATGTAACTGAACTGGAAACAAACAAAGAAATAAACTTTATGTACACATACATTTTCTTCTCTTTGCGCCAGAGCTCCATTGCATGTTAGACTCCAGATAAAAGTGAAATTACTCCCCAGAGGTCAAGCATTGTGCATGCAGTCTACTTACAGCATGCAGTTTACTTACACCTTTACAGACCAGCTCACATTCTTATGCCCTGAAGCTGTATCAGCTGATAAATGATACCATCTTCCCTAAGGGACAAGCAAATACTTCAATCCTTAAAGTTAAAGGTGATAATGCATGTATTGCTCACACAGGAATTCTTTATATTGGTGTTGCCACATAAAAATGCTCTGGGTGTCCCCGCTTGAGCGGTGGGGTTGGACTAGATGATCTCTCGAGGTCCCTTCCAACCTCAACCATCCTGTGATTCAGTGAAAAATCATTCTGGTAATACTATAACATTGCACACAAAGCAAATTCTCCCATCTCCCTGCAAATTAAAAGGTCTCACTCCTTTAAAAGCATAATTGCACTAACATTAATTTAATAAGCAAAACAGCTGCCAACCTTTTTCCTCTTTAAAGTGGACTGTTTGAAAATAGATAGGCAATTACTCAGCAAAACTATTTCTTATCATCCTATTAAAGCACAGATAAAACTGTTTCAGTCTAAGAACATTTATGCCTGTTTATATTTTAAGGAAAATTACCTTGTGTTACAGTGCACTGAACCCTGTTATTAGCATCTGTACAGTCACAGACAAGACAGAAAAGCTGTCTCTGAAGTATAAAAGCAGATCTGGGGGTAGAAACTTATTGGAAAGGAGCAGGGACATCAGGAAATGGTCATCTGACAAAATACATGACAGAAATATAAACAAGCTGCAAAAGACACAGAAAGCACACTAAGAGCTTTCCAACACTGTTTGGACAACCAAAAGAAGGAATTAGTTTCTTTAGTCACAATGAAAGTATTTAGCTAACATTGAAAGCCATTAGAGCTAAAGAGTAATGCAGTAGCTTAATGAGGCAATGTTAAGGGCAAGTGGAAAAAAAAAAAAGTAGAAGGAAAACAGGGAAAAAAACAACCTCATGAAGTCACAAGCTAGAGTAAGAGAGAAATTTAATACTGTGTTTCAGACAAAACTTCATGAAACTATTTGGATAAACTAGACCTACAGCTAGTAAGGACAGCCTGACTTTGAGCAGCTGGTGAGAACGTGGACTTCCCCTTAGGAAGGAAGGAAGGTTGGCAATTCACCACCCTTGCAGCATACCTTGCATAGGTGGTGTGAACCTGCCCTGGGCACATCCTCAGCTCACCCTTCCCTTCCCAACAGCACCTCACAGTCACGATCTCAGTGAAGCCTAACTTGCGTGTGGAAGTTTCCAAGTACAATACAACCGCAAACTGTTGCTCCCGTGACCAAGGCAGAGAGCAAATACCCAAGGAAGACAACACTTTCAGAAGGAGATTTATCACAACCCAAGCACATCCTTTCTCGGTGTACATGGCACGTGTACCTGCCTGCCCGCCTGCCCTGCCAGGGAGCAGGCACCTCCTTCACAGGCTCTGTGTTTTTTCATTGCTTACCTCAACCAAAAAAGGCTCAGGACACTCTTCCCCCCTTCCAACAGGCTTTCCCAGTCCTCTACACCTAGGGCTGATTAGCAGCTACTACCTCAGAAGTCCCTCTTTATTTCAAATTGCCCCAAATTAAGCCCCCAGGTGCAGCAGCCCTTAGCTCCAGTGCTGGGTCTTGCTGCAGCCTTGGCCCTTCTCCTGACCAGCACCAGCCTCTGTGGTCCCTGCTGGTGTCACCCACGGCTCTGCCCCCTCTTGCTGAAGCAGCAGTGTTTTTCCTGCCGATAGGCCTAGTGGTTGGTAATGTTTTTGGAGCAGCTTCCGGGGTAGCACATCCTCTGCGGCTGCTTCCTTGTCCCCCTCTCACACCAGCAAAGAGGTCTCCCAAAGGAGATACGAGTTTATAAACCTGGGTGGCATCGAACATCAAGTCATTTAAACTACCAGTGCAGACTGTTTCTCTCCTCTGGTAGGATTTTGTGACTGAAGTAGCATTAAGTGCAGGGTCCCTCCTGAGAGGCACATTGCAGAGAAACACAGAAGTTATGTGAAAAGCACCGACCCACCTCATTAAAGGAAAAATAGGAAAAAAAAAAGGAAAAAGGAAAAATCTCAGCTAACTAGCTAACTACGTGCTGAATGTGCACCACCTCTCACCTCTGCTTTGGGGGCGTTCAGCACAACCGCGTGTAGTTTCTGGAATGTCTCAGCGACTAGCGGATCAAATGTGTTCAGGGTGTAAGTAGAAAAAGATGTTTTATAAGGCTGCCAGCCCTGCACACTCTCTGAGCGATGTGAAAGACAAGCTGTGTTCCTCTGGCACCTACCGCCTCATCCATAATCCTAACCCAACACGATGGCTTGCGGCACAGCTAAGGTGCAGCTGAAGTGTATGAGAGATGATTTGTGAGCCAGGTGCAGCTTAAGCCCTGGCAGCTAGAAAAAACATATATCTATATTTTATTTTTTTTTACATTTTATTTTAAACAGGCTAATCTGAGGCTTGGGTGATTGAGAACCAATAAATGCGGATGTGTTTTTTTTTACAGAGTATCTTTTCAGAGCAGAACTGGTGTGGAAGTTCTTAACCTCAGCAGCTGGGACAGAGCCATACCATACATGTTTATGTGGCAGAACAGGAAGAAAGGTTATCATGTTTTAGTTAGCTAAAAGAAGTTTAGTCTGAACATTAACTTTCTGCTAAAATCAAGCACCAGTTCCCTCCTCTCCCTTTAGATTTTAAAGCAGTTTCACACCATAAAAGTGAACTCTGAAAACACAGCTGCTAGCCATGACTCTGATCAGAATAAAATCAAGCGAAAATAAATCTAGCAGAAAGAAAGAAAACATCTTGGCAAGGAATTTATATGTTATCTTTCCTCCTCCTGAAATTTTCATTGGATAATCTACAGGAATTGGATAATCTAACTCTATTTCTGGGTCCAGCATCTGCATGACCATGAATTTGTGACTCTCTGTATTACTGAATGCTTAATTTTCACAATGTGCTTTAGCTCGTGGACATTGCTCTGGCAATTCCACATCACTGACAGTGAATCCATGACCATCTTTTATCTGACCACAGATGTTTTCCTGTCTATTTACACAATCCTGTCTATTTACAGAATCCTAAAAAGTGTTAATTAGGAAATTTCAAAGCGCAAATTATTTCTAGCTAAAAACACCCTTATCCTCTTATAGCTTTAGGAGCTTCAGTCTGTGAGCTCAGTGGTTGAGGGGACATAAATAACCCGTTAGCACATTTAGGTCACCATTGTCACCTGTTAGCACATTTAGGTCACTAAAGTCAGTGGTGTGGGATCTTTTAAAAATAATACACACTCTTTTTTTTTTTTTTTTTTTTTTTACCAAGGAATTGGGAAAAAAAAATTTGATTCTTCTGTTAGCATTTTACAATTCCTTTCAGCTATTTTGTACTGTTAGGATTAGGGTTCAAAGACCTTTCAAATGCCATATCATATCATATCATATCATATCAATATTATATATTTATTCCTTATTTTTATGTGACTTCTCTTTAAGTCTCATAGTTTTATAAAATATTTGGTACAAAATTCCTTCCATCTTTCCTGCTCATTCAGAACCTGCTGTAGAGGAATAAAGCTGCTGATCAGCATTAGAGATGCTGTGTTTCCTGATCTAGAAATTCCTGCATTGGTTTAGTGTTGACAAGTGCTTTCCTGAATGCTCCAGACTATAGGAATCAGAGAGCAATGTTCAAGATACCACTGCTACAGAATAAAGTATGTCTGGCAGCGACACTAGTAATATGATCAATATTTTCCTCACCAGATTCTGCAGAGATTGAGAGAGTTTGGCTCAAGAGGTTAAAAAAATAATGGTCTGGCAGTAAACAGCTTTTTAGAAATATTATTTGGGCCCTTAAACTTGTGCAGTGTTTTGTCTACAGTAAAGGAGAGTGCAGCAAGTAATAGCATTAAATGCATAATAACTATCTTTAAATGATCTACTTCAAAGTCTGCCAAATTTTGGAAGCTTTTTGTTAGGCTATGATTTTTTTTTTAGTTTGCTCCATTTTAACTTGCTTGAATCAGTGAACGACAGGAATTGAACATCCACAGACATCAGGAAAACTTGAATCTGGATCTAAACCTAAGGTTTTGGTTCTGTTCTGCAAGAGTTTCCGATTTACTCTGCTGTCCTTGAAGACCTCTCACTGCTTACACAATGAAGAAAAAATGTATAATGGTACACTGATTAACAAGAGAAACCAGCTTCGTTTCCTATTTTTCCACGCTCTTCTATCACTATTTAACATCAGTTTCTCCTAAGCCCAGCTGTCAGTGGCAGAATCTCAGAATCTGCTCAGCTTTGGCATCCTGGTTTTCAGCCTAGCACTTGGCCCCGATCGCTCCTCACTTCAGCGCTGGCGGAGGGGGATGAAGCAGCTCCTCAAGGGGTCCGGACCGCTGGAAAGGTCAAGCAAACAAAGCTAAAATAATGGCAGATGAGCGGCCCAGCCAGCGCTCCGCGTCCAAGATCAGTGGTGCTGCTGCTTGATGACTAATGCAATTAAATAAGCTCTTGGTCCTGTACCGCAAAAACAAACCTTATAGCGCTGTGTGCTCCTGCCAGAGGGATTGCTCAAGCTTGGAAAGCGCTCGCATGCACACATACTTCATCACGACAGGCCCCGTGCGCAGGAAAACAACATGGCACTTATGGAAGGAGTTTCAGTTGCTTCTCTTCAGAAAAACAAGGGCAGGGAATAGACCTCAGCTTCAGACTGTAAACATGTGCTTTATGGGCCACTAAGAGCCGTTTATTTGTGGCAAGTGTGAGTAAAAGCACAGGGTGGAAGGGGTGCGAGCTGGAGGGGCCTTCTGGAGCTGCTGGTGAGCGTGGGCTGGCGAGCGCTGCGTGGCCGGTGCTGCCGAGGGGCTTCCCGGACACTAGAAAATAAAATCTGAAAGCTGCGAACGCCCTCGCAGGAGCAGGCGCTGGATATCTGCCTGTCGCCACCGCTGTGTGTCTACATCGGCCTGCAGTCGCTGATAATGGCAATAACAGCAGGAAAACCTGGAATCTGTCTCAGCTCAGGGGGATCGTTTCTCCACTCGAAGGAAAAGGGATTGCTTCCCTGGTTTGAGAGGTTTCAGTGGAAAGCTGGCGGGAGAGGCTGGGAGGGCAGAGATAGCACCTTGGCCAAGCGTGTGTCACCCGCCGTGCAGCTGCCTCCTTTACAGGCGTCTCTGGGTGATCCTTTCACTGAAAACATGTCTGCTTCCTCTCCTGCTCATCAGAACTTCTGGTTTTATCATACGCTTCAGTATCACACACAAGGAGAAAACCAGCATCTGTTTAAGGCTGTATATTAAAACTAAGATCTATGAATTGCACACAAAAATCAGAGTGTAAGCCAGGAGAGATCAAGATCATCCCTCAACAGCTGCTGCTGTTGGCGTTAGGTGAAGTTTGGGAAATCCTGTGGAGTAACACAGCAGTTATCTACTCAGGTTTTGGACATAAAGTTACTTTTCTGTTCCATTTGGATTCTCCTGTGGTTCTGGAGAATTAAATGGGAGTGAGAGGTGATGCAAATTGCTCTTCTCCAGAAGAAAAGTGACACTATATTTGACCACTGAGCTAAGGTCTTTATTATTATAATTAGTTCGGACTACAGAAAAAGATGAGATACAGAGATAAACACATCAGCCGCAGCTTCAGTCATTCAGTACATCTCCAAAGTAATATCTTAGGTCAGGCCAAAGGTTCATTCAGTTTTGTAACATCCCTTCAAATGCCTGCTAAATTGGATGCTTATGGAAAGAGTACGAGACCTTTCCCCTGCCCATAACTTTAGGCTAATTAGTTGTCACCTAAGAGTGTCTTAATATAAATCACAGGATCACAGAGTGGTTGAGGTTGGAAGGGACCTCTGGAGATCACCTAGTCCAACCTCCCTGCTCAAACAGGGACACTTAGAGCACATTGTACGGGATTGTGTCCAGGTAATTTTGAATATCTCCAAGGATGGAGTCTCTACAGCCTGTCTGGGCAACCTGATCCAGTGCTTTGTCATTCTCACAATCATAAAGTTTCTCCTCAAATTCTGGCAGAACTTGCTGTGTTTCAGTTTGTGACTGTTGCTGCTTGTCCTATCACTAGACACATCTGAAAGTTGTCTGACCTCATTCTCTTGACTCTCTCCCTTATGGTATCTGTATGCACTGACGAGGTCCCCTCTCACCCCTCTCTAGGCTGAGAGGCCCAGCTCGCTCAGGCTCTGTATGAGAGATCCTCCAGGCCCTTCATCATCTTAGTAGCCCTTTGCTGGACTCTCTCCAGTAGCTCCAAGTCCCTCTTGTACTGGGGAGCCCAGAAATGGACACACACTCCAGATGTGGCCCACGCCAGGCTCAGCAGAGGGGCAGGATCCCCTCCCTCACCCTGATAGCAACACTCTTCCTGAGGCAGGTCAGTATCTCATTGACATTATTGGCCACCAGGGCACTGTGGTCAGCTTGCAGTCCACCAGGACTCCCATGTCCTTCTCTGCAGAGCTGCTCTCCAGACTTTTTTATGTTATTGCAGTTAGCAGCAACTCCAGATAATCTGTGGAAACCGAGTGCTGAACTCTGGATAAGGATGCACTCTAAGGGGCAGCTGATTTCTTCCATTAATTCTCATGCAGAAAGGTCATTGATCTCTTAGTCTCTTTAAAGCACTAAAAGACAGTTTACATGTTTGCCTCTCTGCAGTTTCTAGAAGGAAGGATATACATTACACAGGAGCCATGTACCCACAGAGCAGTCATGCTGTTATCCAAACCCTCTGTAATCTGTCAAGAAGCTGTGTTCCCTGCCACACTTCATTAACAGCAGAAATTCACTCATTTGTCTAAGCCACATTTACACAAATTATTTTAAAGACCAAGTTACACAGCCTCCTTTCAGGTTTAGCAACTGTGTGCTCTGGAGAATGGCTATAGAGCATGTTTTGTGGTAGCATCATTTCTTGTCAGTATTTCTGTCTAGCCTAGAAGCCCACCTGAAGCCTGAGCCTTCTGCCAGGCACTACTCATCAGCAAAAGGGAGCAGGTTGAATTTCTGGGGGTTCATAATGAAATTTTGAAAGGATGCTGGCTCCATAAACTTCAGCTTATTACCTGGGGAAGAAGGTGCTCAGAAATGAGTGACATTCGTCCAGTTCCAAGTAGGAACTTATGTACAGAGACTTAAAATTAACAGGAATTTTTTAGAGGAAAACAGTTCGTATTAAAAACAATAAAATCTGACTTTTTAAGAAGGTGAGTTTTTTCCTGGCAATAGTCCTATGGCATTTGCTCTTCCTCCAGCTTTGAGTGGCTCTAAAGGTAACATACGCTGTGTCCTTCCTAAAGCAGGACTGAGCAACGTAGTTTGCTTTTGCTTGTTTGTTTTTGTTTGTGTGTTTGCTTTTTGTTTTTCTCTCAAAGAAGTTATCATAAAGCAGCTCATAACTGGCCCCCAAAAGAAACGCAGCAGACCTGCCATCTATCTCCCTGTGCTGCGCGGCAGGCGCAGCTCTTCCTCACCATGTTCAGGGTAGATTGATAAAAAAAAAAAATGGTAGATTTTTTTTTTCAGAGAG
>JAVCKT010030996.1:0-28049 GCA_032273925.1 Rhynchotus rufescens | reverse complement strand
GAACTTACTATAGTTTGCTTTATAAAATTGAAAATTACAACATAAATTATTTCAACAGCTTGGACTTGTTTGCCTTGTAGCTTTCTTCTGCTGTTAGCAGGTGGTAGTTAATCTGAACAGACAAAAGTGAAGTAGAATGGATTTTCAGAAAAAGGAACATTAGGATGGGTACTGAGTGTGGCCAGGGGAGAATTATGAGTGTATCAGCAAGGCCTTGGGGAGAAAACTTGACTCCTGCTCCTCAATGTTATAGTCTAGGTCATCAAAGCACAATCCAAAATTAGTTTTTCTTCTATACAGTGTGACCTTTGTTTACTGCCAAATTAGGAATATCATGATATCAATTCAAATTACAGTTCAATGTGCAACATAGAAAAATATTTTTGTTTACAACTTCAGACCTAAGCTCATACAGCAATGAAGAATGTGTCAATATGTCATTTTAAAAATGCAATCTATCCATATGGTTTATCTGTCTGTAAGGGATAAAACGTTTGTTGAACAAAAGCAATGTATAAAATGAAAAAAGGATGCAAAAGCGTCATGAGCTAAAACACAATATTGGCATCTTTTTCTAACAGTAAAATAACAGTACATTAATACTATCAGAAATCAACTTTAATATCTATCAGGAAACTCTAAAGATGATCAGAAAAACTGTAGATTCAAAACAGAATTTACAAATACTACTATCACTCTTTGAAGAATTTAAAAAGCTATAAATTTGGTCCTTACAGAATTCATTACAGAATGAATCGATTTCATTAATGTCATGAAAGAGCTCTTCCAGAGATTTTCAGTTTTCTGGTTTATGCTCTGGCCTGGAATAATGCTACTCAAATATTTTAGTATTTTTCAATTTAGTCTTTGTATTTCTTTTTCTCTCCTTTTTCAGTTTCTGTTTCCTTTTCCTTTTTCATAGCTTTAAAAGGCTTTGCAATCCAAGATACTTCACAAACTTTCTTGAAGTAAGTAATCTTATTCATTTCTTCTTTCTGCAGTAGATTACTTGCAGTACCTTTCAAAGGTGGAAAAAATGGTCAACAAATGGTATTTGTCATTTAGGTTTTCTTTTCACCATGTTTCAACGTTTTTATTTTTAAGCAACAGTACAACAGTGTAATAAACTCTGGAACTCTTTTATTCAGACTTTATCTGTTATACCCACAATACCACTCTTTAATAACTTGAAAACTTATTTGACACTGTATCCAAACAGAAGTTCATACAGTTGTCTCTTTAATTAATGTGTTGAGCATCTGAGTCTCCAGGAAAAGAAAAATCTGCAACAGTGCAAAACCACTGATAAAAAGAAGCCAAGCGAGCACCTAAGTGAAACTAATTGGCCCAGATGGAGTGCTTTAGACAAGATTGATCAAGCTGCGTCAAAGTCCTAGAATATTGTTGCAGAACTCAAGTTGACCTTTGGACATATCTGATGACACACACAATACTAATTCACTTGCCCAGAATTTCAAGAGACTGAACCATTACATCTAGCCTTCAGTATCCGCTTTATTCTATTAATGAAACTGATATGTCAACAACAGAGATGTGACTATCAGTGGTAAATTTCCTCGGTAAGCAAATAGTTTAGCTGTTCCAATAAAGCTTGCAATATTTCTCAAAAGTTCATTTGATATTGCTGTAAAATGTGTTTCTGTCTTTGTATATAAGGCATATATAGAAAGGACTGAAAAGAATGTCTTTAACAAAACTGTAGTTTTCTAAAGAGAAATACAAGGTAAGAATGGAATTCAATCAGACTATTTTTTTTACAAGAATTTTTATGGCTATCTTAATAATTCTGTAAGAAGGAATGAATATTTGCATAGAATACTTCGTTTTATTCTCAGTCCATCATAGTAATAATAAAAAGTGCTGTATATATAAGAAAAAAAAAAGGTCTAAAATAAGTAAAAAAAAGCTCTAGATGCAAATGCATTTAGAGTTAGGAGATCTCACCACACTGATCACTGAAAAAAAAAACGTAAGCTGTTTTTAGGATTTGCAGGAGTAGAGTCAATTTTATGCATATATTTGTATTTTATTTATGATTGAATGCATTGAGTAAAACCTCACTGTAAATGACAAACTAATAATTAAATAGCTGCATTTCTCTGTTTTGTTTTGGAAGAAAAACATCATTTTCCTATCTTGTCAATTTTTACTCTGTTAATAGAGATTATAAATAGACAATAAAATGAAATACAGTTACTATACCATCTAATAGTGTCCTAACAGAATTCAGTGACACTTGAAAACCAGCCTAAATCCTCATTTTTCTTACCAATTCTAAGTAACTTTCAAAATAATCACAAACAATATGGGATCTGGTCCCATTTTTAAATTATACTAAGTAATTTCTGTTTCAAAATGGAGGATATAATTCATGAGCACATAATTAGTTTAATATTCTTCTTAAAAGGTTTCATTCTGGTCTTTAGTTATAGCATTCAATCCTCTTACGAATGGAGACATTCATATCTTTGCTACTTATTTTTATAATATCAGACAAAAGATTTGCTGCTCATATGTTGTACAGAGATTGCTGTTTCACATTAGCACATTACATGACACATTTCCTCCATGGTTCATTTTGATAACGTCAAATAGAAGTATCAAAGTCTAGAATTTTTAGTTAGACTTCTTGCTTTCCACTTGAAGGCATGGAACTATCCAAATATGCAAATTATTTGTGGGAAAAGATATTTAATTGCATTTAGTTGACTAATAATAGCTAAACCTGCAAAAGATACTTTTCTTCACCATGTAACATAGAGCCCTCCTGTTGGTTACAGTGTCTGCAGGATGATACTGTATTATCTTGTCATCTTCATCATCAAAAGCTGTTGTGCATATAAAAAACTAGTCAGAAATGTAGAGTTTTATCAAATTAATTATTCTCTAAAAGTGGTATACTCAACAGATTATGTCTTAGATTAATGAAGCTGTAAGTAGAACACACAGTTTTCACTAAACGCAAACATTTATAATAGTACAAAGACTTTAGAAAAACACTAATAGAGGATAAACTTGTCACATTAAAGCATTTTCTTGGCAATGAGGTTATGCACAAAATCTTTCTATGATTAATCTAAAAGACTAAGCTAAAGAAGTACCATATAATTGCTTATTATCATGAGCTTTTTACAAAATCTTAAGGGAGAATATAATTTGCCACAAACATATGCTCCTTCTTAGACTACTAAATATTTCTTAGGGGAAAATGGTTAGAACGTTAATGAATAATAGTAAAAGATAACTTCATTACATTTAACACAGATATTAGCATTTGTTTCCATATTAAAAATGTTAATTGCCACAATATGTGAGATGCAATGAGTCAGAATTTCATTTTGTTTTGTTTTGTCTCTCATTTTTTAAAAATAATACATGGCAAAAATATATTATGAAACATCAGATATACTTCTTTTTATTTTTGAAATTCATACTTATACAGGAACATAATGCATTCTGTAGTTACAAAGAACAAAGACACTGTCATTGAACACCACATAGTTTTCCTGTTAAAAAAAAAAAGATTTAAAATGCATGAGTGTAGTTTAAAATCCTAAGTAACTTAATAAAACACAAATCTTAGAGGCAGAAGGAACAAGATGGAAAATATGATTCCTTGAAGTCACAGAAATATTGTGTTCAATCTCAGTTTCCCTTGTGGAGTAGCCCTCCTCTTGCTGCTCCCCAAAACAAGTTTGAGTCCCTGCAGTAATGATTATATCTGTGTATTACTATTACTCATTTATCTCACTGAAATAGGTGTTTGAGATGATGTACTGGGTTCATAACTTTTTAAAAATAACTGGATTTTGTGATGTTTAGGCAAACATTCGAAGCTGGCCATCAAATTCAGGCTCTTACTAAGCAATAATTGTTCATAGTGAGATATATCTTTAACGCAAGAACTCAATGGTTCTAGAGATAAAATAAGTAACAAATAGAGAAATAATACTGCCTCACTCCACAGTTAGAGAAATTATTAGACACGGATTATCTATGCTGTGTCCACCATAAATTGAAGGGTCTTAAGTACCAGAGTGCTTTTCCACAGGACCATTATTCTATTTGAAAGCTCTTTGTTTATATCAGAATTATAGATTCACTTTTCAGGGCAGTTCTTATGAAAATACTTTTTTCAGTTTCATGTCTGTAGCAAACAGATGCATACTGCTGTTATCCAATACCTATAGCTGCATTCTGTTACCATTTTAATTATTGTTCAAAGCTATTCCTTTTCTGTTTTCATTCTTATGAATACCTTAACTCAGCTATTTCCTCTATACATAATAAACCTTCTACCAATACAAAGACTTCAGAGATCTCATGAGTCTGAAAGCCATACTACACAACAACAAATCTTCATCTATAAAGCTACTCAAATAACACATTAATTTAGGCTTCAATAAGAAGTTATGTCTCTAGAATAACAAAATGCCTATGCAATTTATGATAAATATATGTAAATAAAAATCCACCAATTGTTTCCTAAGACAATTGCCTTTGTTTATATCAATTCTCATTAATTTGCACAACTTACTTTCTTCAGTCAACATGACTTAGAAGAGGTTTGAAAGATTTTGATGTATTTAATCCTATTGTTTATCAGCAAGATCATAAAAATAGCTCTAAAGCCTTAATACAAGGTCTTTAACTTTTTTTTTTTTTTTACATTACTATGTGGCACAGTTAATGATGTTAAGTGCCTGGACGATGACGTTTGTCTTTTAAGTGGTGGACTTATAAATCTCTATAGACATGCATAAGGAGCTCAAAAGCTTCCTTGACTTTTTGTGGATAATACTAGTCTTGCCTTCCTTTGCATCCATTTAAGCTCCCTTGAACTACTGTGTGCAGTAGACTGAAAAGAGTAACTAGGGATGACATTGTCTACACCATTTAAGAATTTATGTATGTCAAGTACATTCAGAACTATATATATGTCACTGTCCTTTTAAATCAATGGCTTATAGGTAGATTTGACTCTTCTTTCACTTCAATATTTTATTTGCTTTAAAATACTATCAAGCAACACATATTAACCAAGAGTTTGTCTTTTGTCCTCAGCATTCACTACTTCACATTTAAATTAGCTTTATTTGCATAATTCATTACTATTTTTAAAATGTTAATTTTTGAATTCCTTTATATAGATGCAGGACTTATTGGTCATGTATCTAAATATACTACTGAAAAAGCAAGAGCACTGTGGATATTTGACTTTATTGTCTTCTCTTGTTTCGATTGTCTTAATCACTGTCTAAAATTCAATCCATATTAGGCAAAAAAATATTCCTTGTTTGGCTGTTACCATCTAGTTTAAGAAAGCAATCATTTACTAAATCCTAAATCTTTCAGTTTTGTCTCCATTTTACAGCATGCCTCAGAGATTTTCCAATTAATATCAGAAAGATCGAAATAGGTTGAAATCAAATCATCCATAAGCACAATCCTGTTAACCTACCTTGCCCTCCTTCACATTAGTTTTCATTTCTGTTTTTATTTCCTGTCCTTGGAGGTTCATTGTACAGTATACTTGTCCTTTTATCCCTTAATACTCCTATGTATAAAATACCTTTACTTCCTGAAGATGTTAGTTTCTTTTTCTTTCATGCATTCCATTTTTCCTAATTTGGAAAAAATAAGTTATAATCTAGCAAAAAAAAAAAAAAAATCTTAGGTAATCACAGAATCACAGAATAGTTAAGGTTGGAAGGGACCTGTAGAGATCATTTAGTCCAACCTCCCTAATCTATCATAGAATATCAGACTTCTCTGATATCTGAAACCTAGTTGGACCATTCTAGTCTACCGCATTTTAAGCGCAAGATTGCTTCACAGGATTATAGAATAGTTAAGGTTGGAAGGGACCTCTAGAGGTCATCTAATTCAACCCACCTGCTCAAGCAGGGACACCTACAGCATGTGGCAAAGAGTGGCATCCAGGCGAGTTTTGAAGACCTCCAGAGATGGAGACTCCACAACCTCTCTGGGCAGCCTGTTCCAGGGCTCTGTCACACTCACAGTAAGGAAGTTCCTCCCCACATGCAGATGGAACTGCCTGTGTTTCAACTTATACCCATTGTCCCTTGTCTTATCAATGACCACCACTAAGAAAAATTTGGCCCCATCCTCCCTTCATTCACCCTTCAGGTACTTACACATATTCATATACATATCAGTTCCCCTCTCAACCTTCTCCAGGCTAAACAGGCCCAGCTTGTTTAGCCTTTCCTCGTATGACAGGTGCTCCAGTCCCTCAATCAACTTTGTTGCCCTCTGCTGGACCCTCTCTAGAAGCTCCACATCCCTTTCCTTCTGCCTAGCCGAGAACTGCAACCAATACTCCAAGTGTGTCCTCACCAAAGCTTAGGAGAGGGGCAGGATCATCTCCTTTGAACTGCTGGCAGCACTCCTCCTGATTCAGGCCAGGAGCCCACTAGCCTTCTCGGCCATGAGGGCACATTGCTGACCATGGTTAACTTCTTGTGAATGAGGACATCCAAATCCCTCTCCGTGGAGCTGGACTCTAGCAGGTCAGCCCATAATCTGCCCTGGTGCCCGGGGTTATTCCTTCCCAAGTGCAGAACCCTGCCCTTGTCTTTGTTGAACCTCATAAGGTTCCACTCTGCCCCACTCTCCAACTTGTCTAGGCGTCTCAGAATGGCAGCACATCCTTCCAGAGAAACAGCCACTCCACCCAGTTTGGTATCATCTGCAAACTTGCTCAGGATGCACTCTATGCTCTCATCCAAGTCAAGTGCTGATCCCCAGTCATAGGCCTCCCACTAGACTCAGCCCCTTTTATCACCATTCTCTGACCTCTGCTATCCAGCCAGTTCTCCATCCACTGTCCACTCATTTAACTCACATTTCCTGAGCTTCCCCGTGAGTATATTATAGAAGACTGTGTTAGAAGTCTTGCTGAAGTCAAAGTAGACAACATCCATCCAACATCCATGGTTCTCCCATCATCCATCCAGGCAGTGATCCCATCATAGAACTATCGAGCTCATCAAACACAACTTCCCTTTGGTGAATACATGCTGACTAGTCCTGAACACCTTCTTTTCCTTCACATGCCTGAAGATGCTGCCTAGTAAGAACTACTTCATCACCTTACCAGGGGCAGAGGTGAGGCTGATTGGCCATCAGTTTCTTGGGTTCTCCCTCTGGGCCTATTTTAAGACCGCAGTGATGCTGGCTCTCTTGCAGTCCTCTGGCACCTCCTCCACTCTCCATGACCTCTCAAAGATGAAGGACAGTGCCTGAGCAACAACCCCCAAGAGGTCCCTCAGCACTCTTGTGTGCATCAAATACTGGCCCATACATTTATGGGTGTCCAGTTTACCTAAATTATCCTGAACCAAATTCTTCTCAAGCAGTGGAAGGTCTTCCTCTCACCCATTTATCTCTCTTTTACCTGGACTCTGTAGTTCTTGGGGACTAGCCTTAGCAGTAAAGACAGAAGCAAACGCGGCACTTAGTAACTGCCTTCTCTGCATCCTCTGTCACCAAAACACCCTCCTTATTCAGCAGTGAACCAACATTTTCCCTATTTTTCATCTTGCTGCTAATATATTTATAGAAGTACTTCATGTTGTCCCTGACGTCTCTTGCTAACTCTTATTTCAGATGGGCCTTGGCCTTCCTCGCCATATCCCTGCATTTTCTGACAATGTGCCTACATTCTTCCCATGTAGCCTGGTCCTTCTTCCACATTATGTATGTGCTCTTTTGCTCATTAAGATTGCCCAACAGCTCTTTGCCCATCCTTGCTTGACTTCTTTCTTTTAGGAATGCACTGATCCTGAGCTTGGAGAAACTGGTGTTTGAATGATTGCCAGCTTTCCTGAACTCCCTTTCCATGTACAACCCTGACCCCAGTGTATTCCTCCAAGGAGCTCTCTGAAGAGGTCAAAGTTACCTCTGCTAAATTCCAGGGCTGCAATCCTACTTCTTGTCTAACTTCCTCCTCAAAGGATCATGAATTCCAACATCTCATGGTCATTGCAGCCAAAACTGCCCCCAGCACTCACATTTCCTACTAGAATATCTCTGTTAGTATCAGGTCTAGCAGCACCCCTTCCCTTTTTGGCTGATCAACCACCTGCATCAAGAAGTTATCTGTAATGTTCTGCAGGAACCTCCTGGAGTGTCTGTTTCTGGCTCTGTGATTATCCCAGCAGATGTCAGAGTGGTTGAATTCCCACATGTGCACCAGGTCCTGTGATTTGCAGGCTTCTTGAAGCCTCCTGTAGAAGGCCTCAGTCACTCCCACTTCCTGGTCAGGCGGCCTGTAGTAAACTCCCATGACAGTGTTGCTCCTGTTGGCCTGTGCTTTAATCCTCAACCACAGGCTATCAGCTCAAGCTTTGTCCTCCGCTATGCTGAGCTGTATACATTCCAGTTGCTCTCTCATGTAAAGAGCCTTTCCACCACCTCATCTTCCTGGCCTGCCCTTTGTGAACAGACTCATGCCATCCATGGCCACATTCCAGTAATGGAAGTAGTCCCACCATGTCTCAGTAATTGCAATGAGATCATGGACCTGCAATTGCACATGCATCTTCCCATTCCATTTGTTTATTCCCCATATTGTGTATGTTTACATAGAGGCATCTGAATTGGACTCCCAATGTGCCTCTCATTCTTGCAGGGGCAAGTGCGACTTGACTATGTGGGCCTTGGGTAGTACCCCTATTTTGCTGTTTGCCCTCTCCAGGCTTTGGGCATCCTTCATAAGTCCTGGAGTTAGGCTGCTGTGAGTGGCATGAGAGGCCATCGCCGACCTTATCACCTGCTTCCCCAATGACACCCACTTCCTCCTCAAATCTAGTTTAAAGTGTTTTCAAGGATTTAGCACAGGTTTAGCATAGATATGTGAGTATGTTATTAGTAGCTATTGTAGGACATCGCTTGGCAATGAAGAAGCTGAAAGACAAGAATTTAAAAGCAATGTAATCCCCATGTCTTAATTTCATCTAAGTATTAGAGTAATGTTAATCATACAATCATACAATGGACCAACATTCATAGGTTCTTGCATGTTCAGAGATATTGAAAGCAAAACACTATTAACAAAACTAAAGAAATAATAACTGAGGGGAGGCAAGACAAAGCAAGTGGTTTCATGATCTCACGACATGTCACTGGGAAATAAATAGTGAATATCAGCCAGATGGGTGGCTGTCACTTTAGAGAATGCTAAATTATTGCTGAATTAAAGTGAATTAAAACTTGCTCTGAAACAACATTAATTCTATGCATATATCCATTTTAGACTATTGTTTTTGTCTGTATGCAGTACCATATTGAATCATCGTTTCAGGACAGAGTGAAATCATGACCCCTCTATCTAATGTTGTGTATTTTCATTGGCCAGCCATACAAATCCAGTGCATGAGCAGGTGTAGATCACTTCAGTTTTAATCACACAATGTGCTTTCGAAGTCTAACTTTATATCAACACATTTTTTGTCCAAAGTAAATAGGTCTCATAGTTTTGGGGAAGACACTACACAGTCATATTCATAATACCCTTTCAGTTTATGTCCAACTTAATCTGAAAGATTTAAACCCTTGAACCCTACAAAACATCCACAGCCATTGCCCATTCACTCATACTGTTTCACAGGATCTGTGAGTGTCTTTTCTTGCTCTGTTGAGTGCATTTTTCTTCCAAAAGGAAAATATAAAAATAACTCCTTTTCCACTCTTAGGTGTTTACATGGGATGTGGAGTCTTACCCCTAAACACTATATCTTGAAGGGAGGTAAGGAACTGCATTAGTCTAAACTTTCTGGGAAAAAAGTAGCTTTTAGATTAATTTAAAATGTATAATTTTATTTCTTCTAGACACTGAAATTTGGTTGCCATAGTGTTGATTCTTCATGTATTATTCTGTTGTACTACATCATCAATGGTTCAGAATTACAACTTGGATTTAAGGGAATAAGAGAGAAAATCTAAGCATATTCTCCAAGTTGTGAACTTATCAGGGTTCCAGATCCACAGAAGCAAACAAATTAAACTCCTTGAAACACAAAGAGAACAGAAATTGCTTGCTTGTTCAGTACTTTTTTCCTAGCAAATAGAAAAGTTAGTGTTACATGTAGTGTTAGTGTACATAGTATTAGTGTTACATATTTTGAGTTAGAAAATATCTTGACAAAAATTCTTAGCCAGATTTGTTGATAAAATAATAGACATACAAAAAAAGCAAATTCAAATATTTTGAAACTATATATATGGCATAATTTCATCAGAAAACCACAGCCGTTGCTGTACCTTTAATTAATACCTCAGCAATTATTTCTCTTTTCTCTCAAGCTCAGGGAAGAACAGAGTTCAATTTTCTATAAGAATGCCAACTCATAACCTTTCCAGACATGACAAATGAAGCACAATTCAAAACGGAATAAAGAACGTAAGAACTAGCGATGAACAGAATATAGGGAAAATAGACTTTGCCTGCAATCCTCCAGCTACATTCTTTTATTTTGACCTCTCTTTATTATCAAGTACCTTAAAATGGTACAGAAAAGGAGCCAAATCCTGTATATATACCGTGTACTTTTCCCACAGTAGTTTATCTGAAGGTGGAACTCAGGTCCAAATTTCTTTCAATAGAATCACTTCAAATTTAATATAGGCCATCTCCTTTTCTCCTGAGGTCTTATTTCTCAAATTCAATCAAAATCAGTTCTTTTAAAATGTCCTATCTTATCTTTTATCTTTTCACATGAATGCCCTGACTCTGGCACTTTGCCCCTATCTAATTCTGTTATTTTCACTGTCCCTTCATTTCTAACTTCTGTGTACATGGTTTCTTTTCATCTGTTCCTTCGCTCACTTGCCTGCTCTGATTGGCCTTCCAGTTTTCCTTCTTTGCTGCCCTAGAAGCCTCCAGTACAATTGGAAAAGCCAGCTTTTGTGGAGTGCCAATGAGTGCCTTAATTTCCTTGCTAGTTAGTTGCTAATTAACAATATTTTACTGGCTCTTGGACTGAAAAGGTTAGGAAGCTGTCATGCTGAGGTAGAGAAGCACTTGCATTAAAAGTTTGGATATGTCACATGTTCCACCACTCCCAGGTATTGTCACGATGGTACTAGATCTGGCATAGTTGCGGCATTGCAGGGCAGTGACTGAGGCCCCAGGCTGGGCTGCAATGGGACCATGACGAGGTGACCATGGGGCACCCCTACACGATCTGACTTTATTGTGAACCCAGGGCAAAATATCATCCAAATGAGTAAGATGTCAATGTTCAGCTGAGCTAAGATCGTTAGCTAAAACAGCAGTAAAATATTGACCAAATTGCATAACTGAAAATGCAAAGAGGTGGAATAAAGTTGGACTCAGTGAAAGCAGCAGATCCTGAAGAAATACCAAAACTCAGCAGATGCAATACTTCTTTTACGCCCCAAAGAAAAGTCTTGTCATCTCTCACGTATGCCACGACATGTGGCCAATAACATTCTCTGCTCCAACTCATGAAGTGAATGTAAATCATCAGAAGAATATGCTTATGGTAATGTTTCCCAGTGAAAGATGATATTGTCTAAGACTCATCCCAATATGACTGACTAATGCTGTAAACTTGTACAACATGTAACAGATATGGAATATATGTCTCTTGTTGAATTAAATGATACTGGTAAATATTCTTTCACATATACCAATAAACTTCTAGAATAGTTCCCTGCATGCTTTCTGCTAGGCCAGATAACTTTCTCCCAGATTCTCCCAGGGGCAGTTTAGAAAGCAGCATGGGTCATGGATCATTTTATATGGATAATTTTCATGTTGCCAACTTGTTCTGAAGGCTAGATATGAACATAGATTATAATATGACAGGTGGTTGAAATGACACAGATTGTTCTAACTTTTTTTTTCTTACTAATATAGATGTAGACATTAAATTCAGAGAAATACTGCAAAAATTATATTGCTCTGGTTCTCATACTTTTCCCTTAAATATTAAAGCCAAAAGAACTTTTCAATATGCCATACAAAAATTAATACCCTGAAATGAAATGAAGACCCTAAGTATTTGATATACCTTAGTGGACCTTAGAAAAGTATGCTAGCATACTTTAGTGAGTACTCCAATATAACAATTAATTTAGGTGAATATTTGAGATTTTATATTTTTAAATTTTCTATAATCACAAGTGTTTGGATTTTTATTGTCTCATTTAGTAGTTAATTTTTTTTTTATTTATTTCAAAAAGGTTTAGAAATACTCTCATTCCACAGATGAGATACTTAATAATGTATGAGTAAACACTCATGTAGTTGCATGCTTCTAACTTGACTTTGGTAGCAAATTTAGGTTTTACATTCTTTTGTCTTTATGTCTTTCTTATATTAAAAATGTAGAAGATCTTTACTTGAATGCTTTCTTTGCTAAGCAGTGCTTTTATACTATTTGTTGTGTTTATTTTAATGATTATTTCAGGAGAAAAAAAAAAGTTTTGGAATTATCTGTTTTATTTCTCATTATTCCTACATTTCTCATTGTTTGGGTTCCATACAAGTAAACAAAAATGAACTGTACGATGCAAAGTAAACCTCAGCCTTTTTTCTGATTCATTGGCAGAACATGGACAGAATTTAAAAAAAAAAAAGTTTTAATGATATATCATTTTTCTAAGTTTTCTAATTGGAAAGTAACTGTGCACAATGCCACTCATTCCATATTACCAATAGAGAGACAGATAGTAGTTCTACAGGTAACAAGCACTGTCAGGAAATCGAAAAAACGAAATGGCAGCACCCAATAAAGCAGGCAGCCCACACCAAGGGCCACTGAATACTGAGTTGTTTAGCAACAAACACAGGCTCTCTTTGTAGTCTGCAAGCTTTCAAATTCCTCCTAAATTTATAGAGGCAAACAAGGACTTCAGTAGTGAATTTCCCATTGACTTTAATGAGAATAGTATAGCAAAACTCATCCCATAGTTTTTGAAAACAGCTGTTGTTGGAAGGTATTACAGGAGAAATAGCAAAAATAGGAGTAAAATGTAAAAAAAAAAAATGTAGGTCAAAGTGAAATAATGAGCAACAAATGATTAGAAGGAATTAGAAGTATTCAGAAATGCATTTTCATCTGGTGAAAATTATTATTCCATTATATGAGGAGGACATATAACAAACTATAGGATCTGACTCATACATTCATATGTCTGAAGACTCTGTTCATTCATGAAAATTATACCTTTAAAAAATGAAATGAATTAATTCTAAATTTATACTGCTTATGTGTTTAAAATTAAGCTCATTTCATTTACAAATATTTTAAACTCACTTTTGCTTTCAGTTATAGAATCATAGAATCAAAGAATGCTTGAGGTTGGAAGAGACCTCCAGAGGTCATTTAGTCCAACTCCCCTGCTCATGCAGGGTCACCTAGAGCACAAAGCAAAGGGCTGCATCAAAGTGCGTTTTAAAGATATCCAGAGAAGGAGACTCCACAACCTCCCTGGGCAGCCTGTGCTAGCGTTCTGTCACCCTCACTGTCAAAAATTTTTTCCTTAAGTTCCTGTGGAACTTTTGATGCTTCAGTTTGTAGTCATTTCCTCTAGTCCTATCACTGTCTACCACTGAAAAGACATCAGCCCTCTCCTCCTCACTCCCTCCCTTGACGTATTTAAAGACACTGATCATGCCGCCTCAGCCTTCTCTTCTTCAAGCTGAACAGGCCAAGCTCTCTCAGCCTTTCCTCATAAGGCAGGTGTTCCAGGCCCAGGATCATCTTTGTAGCCCTGCGCTGGACTCTGTCCAGCATCTCCACATCCGTCTTGTGCTGGGGAGCCCAGAACTGGACACAATACTCCAGATGTGGCCTCACCAGGGCTGAGTAGAGGGGAACAATCACCTCCCTTGACCTGCTGGAGATACTCTTCTTAATGCAGCCCAGGATCCTATTGGCCTTCTTGGCCACGAGGGCACTGCTACCTCATGGCCAACTTGTCATCCATCATGACGTCCAGGTCTCTCTCTGTGAGGCTGCTCTCCAGAATGTCAGTCCCCAGCCAGTACTGGTGTCCGGGGTTATTCCTCCCCAAGTGCAGGACCCTACACTTAACCTTTTTCAACTTCATGAGGTTTCTTACCATCCAGTTGTCCAGTCTGTCCAGTCTGGATGGCAGCACAGCCCTCAGGGCTATCAGCTACTCCTCCTGGTTTCAAATCATCAGCAAACTTGCTGAGGGAGCACTCCAGCCCTTCATCCAGGTCGTTAATGAATAAGCTGAACAGGATCAGACCGAGATCTGACCCCTGGGGGACACTGCTAACTATAAGCCTCCAACTAGACTCCGCGCCACTGACTTCCACTCTCTGAGCCCTGCCATTGAGCCAGTTCCTAATCCACTTCACTGTCCACTCATCTATCCCACACTTCCGAACCTTGCTCAGGAGAATGCTGTGAGGGACGATGTCAAAAGCTTTACTCGAGTCCAGATAGACGAGATCCACCACTCTGCCCTCATCTATCCAGCCAGTCACTCCATCATAGAAGATGATCAGGTTAGTCAAGCATGATTTCCCCTTGGTCAATCCATGCTGGCTATACTATGAGCTTTGCTAACACATTTTTATGGAGCAATATCTAACAGAAACGTATCTCGTGAAACAGTAGGGAAAGAAGGAAGGCACTTTAGGGAATTCTTGATGTAATTATACTACCTTTCATTAAATTAAAAGAGAAACTAACTAACATGAGACTTATTCGTATTTTAAGGTCCTGAATTTCAATTCTGAGTTAGGACACATCTCTAACATCAAATGTCTGCATCAGAGTGGTAAAATTGTAAGCTGACAGTGCTGTAGCAGCACTGTAGCAGCTGTAGAGACAATGCTATTTAATCCTACTGCCTCTGCAGTGTTAAGTGCCTGACCTTGAATCAGGTGACTTTCTATCCTTTCATGCCATTATATTTACCCTGTATCAACAGGCTAAGGCCATAATTCTGACCTGTGATAACTGTCCCTCGATCACAACAGGATCACTACGAGCCATGCTTTGATGCTGCCTGTACTTCAGATTTTTTATTTTCCTTTGTGGGAAGAACATGGCTTTGCAGGTGATAAACAATAGAAACAATAGTTACAAGTTAGCAGTGGTCCTGGCAACCTTTAGACAGCTGCTAAAATATCTCTTCCTTAGAGAGGACTTGCTAATGTTAGCAGAGGGCAGCCACCCCAAAACCCAAAAGAAAACTCCATGGATATTCTCAATTATATCTTAGAAATGTAAATTAGAAAATGTTTCTCCTGCACCTGGAAAGAAAATCCTTGTACAGTTGTTCCTTTGTGGAAATGGGATGAAGTTCACCATTTAAATCTGCGATTCCCTTAGCTTCTCCATCTCTGTTTTCAAGCGGGACTGCATCCCTCGAGGCACTTGTAGTTGCAGATGGTTATTATTAGATTCAAAGGAAAATCAGATATAACATAGAAATAGAGTGAAAATAACACTTTTCTTGTCTATATATCGGAAAACTTTCAAAGGCTATTTTTCTGTATATTCTGGAAAAAATGTTAAAAGAAAAACAAAAAAAGGAAAATAATATGATTGTTCTCATTTTTTTCTTAGAATTGTGAAAGAAAAAATTATTCTCCTACACCTAGAAGAAGAAATCCTTGTATAATTGTTCCTTTGTAGATACGAAATGAAGTTTACCACTTAAATTTTCTTTCCTCCAAGCTTGGTAGGATATTGTGGCTTTGCCGTTGTTATGATATGGAGGAACAGTCCCTCCTAGACATTTTTTCCTCTAGCATCAGTTTTCTGAGTAATGTTTCACTGGCACTCTTCAAACCACTGAGATTTGCTCAAGCCAGAATGAATGTTTATACGAACAACTAGTGCTTCTTAGAGCTGCTTGCGGCACTTAAATATCATTAGGCTTAGAAAAGAACATGTCCTATAATGGATATATCAAAAAAGGGAACAGTGGCGATGTACCCATCTCTGACAAACTCCTATCTATTTGAATCCTCTCAGTCAAACAGGGAAAAAAAAGAAAGAGAGGATGTTGGAATGAGAAGAATACTGCAGTTAAAGATGCTTCCATCCCATATCCCTTTTTAATTGACTAATGCCGATAATAGAAAAGGAGAATACTTGGTCCCATGCTCTAACTGCAGTTATACTGTTTGGTTAAGGCAAAATGTAATTTCAAATTGCATTAAATGACTCCAAATAACACAGTGAGTAGGGAACTAAATAGGTGCTGTGGAAACCTGGCAATATACTAGAATAATAAAAAAAATATATATTCCTGTGCAAGCTCTGAAAAAGGCCTAGAGGGATATGGAGTTAGTAGCAAAAGTTAGTTAGAATGTTATAAACCTGTAACGCTTCAATGAGCACTGTAGTGCAGAGAAGGGAAAAACCAAAAAAAAAAAAAAAAATCTTAGTTTGTACAAGATCAAAGGGAATGACTGGACATAGCAACTTGTATTTTTTAATAAGGTTGAAAATTACCAATCTTTCCTTGGCACCTGTTGTTTTTATTATTATTATTATCATTACAACCCCATGCAAGCTACAATTGATGGCATTCTTTCATACCCCTGGACATGTCATTGAAATGGTTAGCTTTTTTCTTTTCTCTCTTTCTCTCTCCCCTCCTTTGAATGAAGAATTTGAATGAGTGTTTCCATTTATATCTGGTAAGTACTGTTTCCCAGAGAGCTTTTTTTCCCCCTGCTTTGTAATTCACCCACATCAAACTAAAAATACAATAAAGGCATGCTGTTCTTTTAAATCACGTTATGCGGCTGGGCTGACTCCCATTGCCATTTTCTCTTTAACACAAGTAATTATACTCTTCAACTGCCCTTTGACTCTCTGTGGACCAAGGGCAGTCCTGCGTGGAAATGAACTTAATTAATTCTGTTCGCTGGAGTGGAGTCTCTTAACCATGGTGAGGCAGCTTTTTTCCATAGGTTCATGCCATAAGCTGTAAGCAGTTATTTTTATTTTTCCTTTGTAGGTTGCTCCTATTTGCCCTGGTATATTGTCTCTGCAAATGGCATGTTCAGTGTGAAGAATGAGTCCAAATCTTAATTCAGAACTGAATGAGATTCCACGAGGAAACTGGCAAATTTTTCAGGTAATGACTGTCAAATCTTTTGAATCAACCTGTGCAAATGATAAGGGCTGGACTTGTGGCACAAGTTCTAGCAAAGCACCAAACCACATGTTTATTTAAGCATGTAATTAGGACTCACTGTTTTCAGAGTGTATTACAGAAGAATGCAATTCTAATTCACCTAAAATCATTTGTGAATGAACAAATAAAATTATAATAAATAGTTTTGTCTAAATATAACATTTAAAATATATATTCAGAATTACCAAAAAGTTAGTTTAACACTGACAAATAGAAAAATTCTAACATTCAAGTTAGACCTACACCATAGGTCTGTGCATATAGAATTGGTTACCGCTCTCTACAAAAAAGGAAGGAGGACTAACTCTCCCTTGTCTGTATATTCTTGACTGTTATTTTCAGGCTTTCTGATTGAAAAGTGAGATTTCAACCTAAGAATATGTTTAAATTACCACTTATATTTATTGTTTTGAAGTGAAGTGAGTATATTCTGCATTCACTTATTAGACATTTGTTGGTGAGGGTTAAAATAGCTCAAAAGCTCAGTAGTTACTAATGTTGCCTGAGACATTCAGGTTCCAGACAGTGCTTCAGGGAATATTGAATTATGTAGACAGCTTCTTGGTAGAGAATAAAATGCACAGACATTCAGTCAAGTGGTCACACAGTCAGTGGGCGAGTGCTTAGGGTACTCCAAGGTGTACTTTTTGGGCAGCTACTCAAAGGTGACTAGCCTCAGTTCGTATTAAGGATCACAGAATGGATTTTAATTTACTCTCCGTCATGTACACTCATTGTCCAGCAACTGAGCTATGTCTGCTAAAAGATTACGCTATTTTCTCATCTTTTTCTTTATTTCCTTTTTTTTTTTTTTAAATTGGATTCTATATTTTTTTATGGAAACAAATTTTGGAGGTGATAGTACCATTGGGCATGGCAGTCACAGTGTCCCACAGCACTACAACATCCTGCAGTACAGAGTACCTCATCTTTCAGGGGGGTCTGAAAGCATGGAATATTTCTAGAATCTGAAGAAGCCAGGTCAGTTTTACATTTTCTCATGCCTACCTGCATTTTGGGGATCAAGGAGGAACAGAAAACATAAATCCTGATTTAACTAAGAAGGGAGGAAATCCCTCTGGAGGAAGGGAGAGAAGAGGGAAATCCCTCTGGAAAAGTCTGTTCTTGAAGATTTTAGTCAAATTTTAAGTCTACAGCAGCTGGATATCTGCATTTTTTTTTTTAATTATCTACTGAGTACCAAACTTATTCAGGTCCCTACACATAGTACAATTTTATCCAGGTAAGAGTTTTCTGATTTCTCCAGCTACATCTAGTGGGACTCTAGAGGATTAGGGACTTATTCTGCTAGATTTTATACTCTATCCATAAATATAATGTACACTTAGGTGAAGGGCCATTATGCAGATTAGGGTAGTTTAGTAAACTATGTAACTCAATTATATTAGGATATAATATAATATATATGTACATACGTATATAAGTGGTCCTCAGTTCCAACTATAATCTGACTGTTCTATTGCAGAACAAGTAACAAAACAGACAGACACACACAAATCCACTAAATTAGTCATTAGAAAGAAATCTATCTCATAAAAGCTCTTTTTAGATAAAAAGCCAACTTTCAGTACTGGCCATTTAAGTCAAGGACATTGAAAAGCAAGTAACATTCAATACAGGAATTCAAGCTTCAAAGGGTTATCTTGAATTGGTTCACTGACAGAGAATTATCCAAGCAAAGGTCAGGCACTCATTAAACCTTATCTGAAGCCAAAGTTATATGTTATGGTTTATTGCCTCAAGTACCAATTAATAAAGAATTAAAGAAATGAAAAATCAGTGATTTATACCTTTGCTGAGAGAACACGCATACTTCAGCATAATGCTAAAATATTAATAGTCATTTTAGTCATGTAGTATTTTATTAGCCACTTAACTCTGTAGGTTTTATCAAAAGATATATGACATTCATTTTTAACAAAATGCTGAGGAGATTTTAGGAACATTTACTCAAAATCTAATAAAGCAGATCTGAGAGATATTTTCAAATGGAAGCCTAAAACACAGACATCAATTATTAACGAAGAAGAAATGCTTAATAATAGGAGTCTACTAGAGGCCATAAAGAAGTGTTGAAATATCACTGTGATATCAACGGCAATTGTCTTCTAAGGAAGCTGCAACAGAAAACATTAAGTTCTCCAGCAGTGCACAAGAGCATTAATGCATTTTGCTCAGAAGAGGATTTTTATCAGTCTTACTTTTTAATCATTGCAGGCATTTCATTAGATTGACAGTCTAAACCTTTCTCCTCAGTGTTCAGAGAGTTAAAAGTTCCAGCTATAGCATTCATATTCTCCTGCATGATTGTCTTCAAAATACTGATATTTTGCTATTATTTTCACCAGCAGCATATGCTCCAAACCACCTAAGGCTCTGAACTGATGCCCTTTAGCATGCTAAACTGAAAATATGCTTGCACCTGCGGATGCCAACAAGGTTGCATCTGTCACAGAGCAATTTCTATTGTCCTTGTTATCTGTCACATTAAGAGCTGGGAAACACAAGTCGCCAGAAATAAAAGTAGCAAAACTAATGTCCAGTCAAAGGGAAAGCTGAGACTGCAGATAACCTCCTAGGTCAAATAAAAATAACACTAAAAAGATTCAATTATATCACTGAAAACAGAAGAAAGTAGTGTAAAAAATTCTAATAATGGAGTTCATAAATAAACTTGACCACTTCATCTGGTAGCATGACTCTCAAATCTCTTAATTTTTTTCTCCTCACTGATTAGGCAAAGGAAGAGTTTCCCACCACTTTAGTCTGAGCTGAACTCAAGACTGAAAAGCTGATCATTCATGATTCCTTATGTTTTAGTAACTAATATATATGGTCAATCACTGTTATCTTTTTCTTCTCCTTTGTGAAGGCACACAGATCACTGTACAATAGTCAGTGTTTAATTCCCTAGTCAGTATCTAATGAGATCTAAGGAGCTGATTTCTAAAATTTCTTATCTTCTTTTCTCTCATATTCCACATGTGAATTCTTCTACAAGATCAATTAAATTAAACGGTGGCAAATTAAGTCATGTGGATCCAAAATTCTCTGAAGCTGACGTGGGAAATGTCAATCCCCTTTAAATCAGATTCTTGAATTGTATTTAGACTGATATCATTCCTCTGAACAGTGTCATTTTCATTCTGAAGAATATGTATTTTTAAAATAATAAAGTACTACTTATAACACAAAATCAGTGCACCCTAAGTAACATCTCAAGGGTATATTACAAAACGTTATGATTCCTGTTATTTCTTGAGGCGCGTAAATGGGCTCCCACAGCTGGAATGGGACTTTCTGTCTAGGTGTTCTTCAGACAGAACAGCAAATCTGGAGCTGCCAGTCTAAATGATATTGAAGCACTGGTTGCTATGGTAGGGGGAACTTTCACATAGACTAATTATCCATTGCATTACAGAAGCTCATTATATATTGCCTTAGGGGCAGAGAATTGACACAACCTTCCACAACTAAGTTTAACTAAAAAAATCGAAGTAGGATATATCCTCTCATACACAGTATCATGGTGCTTAAAAGCCTGATTATGCTAGTGCTTCTTTCACATTAGCAAATCCTGACACACTGCAGTACAGCTTTGCCTTAAAGCTTTTTGGAAGTGGGACTTTAAAAGCAGTGAAACAAGTATGAGAGGGATCTTTGTCAGATGTGTATGTGAACCCCAGTGTTTATCTGGTGGAAAGATTCATAGGGCCAAAGAACAGACTAGACGGTTATACAAGCTCTTCTGACCTGTACTGTAGCCCACATGGATCTCTACATCAATCCTGTACTACAGGATTGCCCTACAACCTCTGGCTAAGGTAGAATGCATTATTTCAAAATATAAGCAGTTTTGGTTCAGAGTTCACTTACAGGGGACTCTGAGTGCCCCACCTGCCCCTTGCTGTTGAAAATGTGCTTTCTGTTTAGTTTGAGCTTGCCTTGCTTCAGTCTTATCTTGTTCTGTTGCTTGTTGCTGGACAATGGCATCGACATCAGTTTAATAAATAGTATGTCTGTACAATCGCAACAGCTTCTGCAGTAAGCATCATCTGCATTTTATACATTTTAAACTAATAATTTGAGTAAAACAATCTATTTTCAACAGTACCTTAATGCCAGGGTTTATCTCTTGTTACATATTCTGTGAGGTTTCCATCTTTGTTCTGCAGAGAAGGAAAAATCATGGAGCTATGACGCACATTTTGCAAGCTGGGGGTATAATAGGTTCTTTGGATGGTATGCCTTTTTAGGAAATTAGAAAGGTTTATTGGCCTCTTATGTTTTTTATTTTCAAAGATTTTAAACAATAGGAAACAAATGTGCGCTTAAAAGAGGAAACTAATTGTTATGTATTATCCTCTGAAGTGTGTTTAAATATTTCTCTTTCAATTTGTGCAATAAGGGAACTATTTAAGAGATATAGCAGGGTGCCTGCCACTTCTTTCCTCTGTAGGAGGAAAATACATAGCAGCACATGCCAAGCCTTATTGTCTTCCAAATGCTAACATGAGCGGATGTCAAATCAAATCTCTCATAGAAATAGAAATGCAGCTGCAGGTATTATGTTTGACAAATCCCTTCTGCTACTGATCTTTCAGTTTCTGTTTCTATGTTTACCTCACTTCCTCAAGAAAATTAGTAGGAATTTGCATCCCAAGATATAGTAGAGATATGTGCATTAATACATATGTATGCATGTGTGTGTGCAAAAACTTTTAAATCACTACATGGTAGCCTTTCATTAATCTGCCAGGTATCTCAGGGAAAATAACAAAAACCAAATCAAAAAAAAAAAAAAGCATAATATCCTTGATGTGTTTGTGTCTGTTTTTCCTTCTGTATGTATAGGTATTCTTGAGCAAGAGTGAAAAAAAAAAAAAAAAAAAGAATTATACTATAACTTAGTCCCTGCAACAGATTTTATTTCATGTCATTTTCTGATTATATGCAATTCTGTATTCAGTACTGGGACTTCCAGAACAGTGTATATTAGATATTTTTTTCTTTTTTCATTTTCTGTCCCTTCTGGCTTCCAGTTGCTAAAGCCCTAAATTTTATTCCATCATTGTTTATAGAAACCTATCCAATAAATACATTTTCCCCTAGACTATTCTGTTAATGTAAAACAGAATGAAGTTTATCTGCTTTACAAAATAAAAACCTGTGGAGCTGAAACAGCTGAATACAGATTGGTTTACCTTCTGGACTCCTCTGATTAAATCCCAAAGGAGGAGCTAGGAAGTGCTGTACAATTTCAGAGTTACCTTCTGAAGACAAAGGCATCCCTGACACACAATTCAAACATGGGTATTCAGCACAAGGCATTTGCAACAGCAGCAACTGGATTTTTGTTCTTGTTCCTCATTCGTATATAAATCCCTGCACATTCAGAGGATTACACACTGTTTATGCATCATGCAATCTCACTGAGTCCTGTTTCTTTACAGTACTTACTCCTGCTGCTAAAAGGAAAATAGGCTCTAACAATCCTCTTTTGGTGCCAAAGCTGCTGTTACTGAATGAACACATCCTGCCTGCAGTAGTCTGATTGATCCCTGTGATCCCTGTATCTAACAGAAGTTCAAAAGAATTCTACTGCTCAAAGGACTAAAATTGGTATTCGTTTAAGATTTAGTGGCAAACCAAAGCTCCTTCGCATAATGGCAGATGTTATTCTACCTTTCAAGTCCATAGCACAGCAAAGCAACACTGAACTAGTTCAAGCTTTGGATGGCCTTGACATCCTCTAGAACTAAAATCTGTCAGTTCCTAGCTCAGAATCTTCCCCTAATTCATGAGCCATACCTGAGGTCACCGCATTTAGTCACAGCTTGTAGCTCTACTCTGAAGCAAAGCGAGAATACTTGGAACAAATTAAAAATAATAGTGTCTAAATAATTTAGCACATGTTAGCTCATTACACAATTACTGTTAAGGCAACCTTTGCAGCTTGTCAAACCCCATTGCCTTTAAAAGCTCAGTACTGCTATTACAGAGTAAAAATCATACATTCATATAACCCCTTGCAGTATTTGGTATGCTAATAGATTTAATAGATTGCTGTGAAGAGTGGTAAGATAAAATATTTTTCTGTACTGAGGCCTTTCTAGGTGTTATATGAAGCCTAGGAGTATGACCTACCTTAAGATAAATAGCTGTTTAGACTAGAAGGGCACCATTTTCATAATTTCCTTTTTACTGGAAGCTAATGGTTCATTGGCTCATACTCAAATACTCCTATTTTCATTGTCCCATTTCTGGAGAGAGAAAGGACTCTAAAATCTATTATATACTACGATGATACAATAAACTTTGTGTCTGCAAAGCTTGAACACTGACAAATTTAATTTAAATATAGCAGATTCTAGGATCTCTTTCCAGGCAATGTTGCTACAAACCTCTTTGGGTAACTAACCCTTACCTCTTTGGTTAATTATAGCTGAAAGTTAATGTTATTCTTCCAAAGTAACCAAGGCTGGGTTTATTTTAAAGAATGTCCTATATCTGATAGGGTGGTCAGAAGGCTAAGAGATGTATGTAGATACCTTTTGCAAATTAATTACACAGGTAACAATGTGCAGTTCCACACCATTCTGGTACATATAGACCCTGAATAAAGCTGGTAATACTCACAATTCTCAATGTTTCAGTCACATATTAAAAAAAAAAAAAAAAAGGATATGTTCTCTGCTACTAATGTGATGTCACTTATTTTCTATTGACACATTTCACAATCATTTTTCAGAGAAATATTAAAACAGTAATTAAAATTCTACGTAAGTATTTAACAAGGCTAGTTTGGTCCTCTGAATAGACTGCGCAAGATGAATTTGCACTAAACAACCCGTATGGAATGTATGTTTGCATACTTGTCCAGATATAACATTTAAAACTGTTACTTGGCACAAAAAATGGACCTTGCCAGCCTCTTGGTTAATTCTGCAGATCCACTCTTTAGCGTATTTTCAAATTTCAGAACCCCAAGGAGATTGCAAAGGCTGTCGGTGGCATAAGGCTTACTCCACAAGAGTATTTCATTGTCATTCACTTGAAAGTCTAACTTGGAGATATTGAGGACAGCCCAGTTTGCAACAAAAATGCATAACCACTTAGGAAAGCACTCTTTTTATTCATAAAGGTAAAAGAAATGAAAAAAGGTATATAAAGCTTTCCACAACTTTACACTGAGTCTATGAAGCATACTGCTTTCTTTCCCACTTCACTAGTCAGACATGGATGTATTTACCCTATATTTGATGCAGCTTGGATGTGGTAATTCTATATATATACCTCTTGCATTACACACAGACAAGTTGATAATTGCAATGTCCTTTGAGATCTGTATTTGCGTAGTATTTAATGAAATAGTATATGTCAGTGAACAGATTTTGGTTTTATAAAGGTGCTACTTTTTAAAAACCTTTTATATTCATAAAAATATCCTTTCATACTCTTTCACAACATTATTGAGTGATCTTGCTAGATTGATTGATGTCTAGTGATTTTTTTTTCTGAGAATTAATCACTGTCTCTTCTGGGACAGTGTTTTCATCTTGTCACTAATTCCAACAAGACATGTTAGGCCAAGGTCATTAATGTGTTTGGATTTATAATAATGGGGTGTGGGGAAGGGAATAAAACTAATCTCTATATCTCCTTACCCTATTGTACTGAATATTTCTATTAACTGAAGGAAACTGTAGAGATATTCCTTCATTCTAGCAGAAGCTATCCCTATTCCAGAAACTGCTAAATAATCTGTGATGTCTTATAGTAAAAATGAATGCTCTCTTCATTTCTTTATTAGACATTAAAGTAGTTAAAAAGGGATCAGAAGCATTAGTTGCACTTTGCCAGGGGAAAAAAAGCCGAGGCACAGAGAATATTAGTAATTTAAGGCCAAGTATTAGGCCAAGGGACACACCTAGGAGTAAATTTCCAGCCTCCAGATTTTAATTACTATTCATACTAGTCCTGAGGTATAAAAATGGGGAACTGTAGGCCAAAATCTTCAGCTTGCCAGTGATTTGCTGTAGAATATTTGAATATTGTCTCTCACTTGGCAATATATGATTGCCTCAAAGTTCTGTAAAATAGACTCAAATCTAGGAATTAGTTGGGAAAGAAAACAAGTTTGGAAGTTTGATCAGAGTCAGAAAAAAAGTAAGAGACTGGGCCAGCCTTTAAACAATAGTCTCATATTTAACAGTATCTCTAAGGATGCCAGAAAAATAAATTCAATCCTCTCTGCAAATGGATTTATACTCACATCATCTGTTTTTTAAGGAAATGCCGAAAGCAAGAGACTATAAAACAAGTTTTCTTAATTTCTTGGAAATACTCCATTTGGAAGTATATTTCCTAGTGTTCATTAGGCCTGCTAAAATAAAAACACAGGAATAACACTGGACTGGGGTTCTGGTATTTATACTCCATATTTTGTGTTAGCTAATATGTCTACTTTATAAAGTAGATTTGACTTGACACAAAAGACACAATAACCCAGTACTTCTCCCTTAGCATGCTTCCACACTACCCAGCCTCATTAAGGACGAGGGCACTGCTGAATTCCCTAATGCAAGCTTCAGTGAAAAAGTAGAATTCACTTTGTCTGAATCCACTGTGGAACCATTGCTTGTGTTATGCCTTTGATTCTATTGTCTTGAGCCTTATTTTGAAACTTTATTTTCCAGATTCAGAGGTCAAGCCAAAAGCTTATTTACCCATCCCTAATAATAATACTTTTGTCATATATCCAGTCTTCTTCATGGTGATCACACTGAAGACAAACATAGGGGCTCCATGTAAGATAGCTATCTTTCTGGGCGATTTCTAAGCTAACTTTATTCCTAAAAGCAATAGTTTACTATTTACAACCTGTTGTGTAATTAAAGACAAAGCAGGAAAGAGCTATGCAAAAGGAATAAATTTTCACTGAATGGGAAGGGTAAGGAGTCCAATGATGTACAAAATGTGCATCCCAGCATCATAAAGGTGATGCTGAAGAACATTTATTTTTCCACTCTGTCAAATAGGTTATAGAGTGTTTTATAGTAAATCATAAAATTATATTCCAGCAAAAGACACCTACCCCATTCTTCCAGATGGGTATACATGACTTTAGTCCGGCTTCATCTTCATAAATTACTTCAGTATTATGAAAGCTCAGTAAAAATATATATTTGGTCTTGCAAAGACAGAAAAGGCTGATAAAGTCCATGGATATTTAAATACTGTGCATTTCTAATTCCAGAAAAAAAAATGATGCAGAGACTTATACAAACATACTTCAGGCAACCAAGTTCATAACTGGAGTCCTGAAAGTGTAGTCAAGTAGGAATAACCTCAGAGATCTTGATTAGGTTAAAGAAAATAATAATAACAATAATAAAATAATAGCAACAACAATAATTAGCAGATTCCTCCAAATATACGGGCACCGCACAGAGGTGCAGTCCTTATGGGCAGTGGCGACACAGTGGATAGGGAGCAGGTGAGCAGTCACTCAGGAGCATCTGACAGAGAGGTTTCTGCTTCCCTCTGAAGTCCTCCTGCAATTGCTTAACAGTAACTTTGGATACAGTTTAGTATTAGGTATTAAAATCAGGCCTAAGGTCCAAGCAGAAATACCTGTTGCAGATTGGTAACCTCTAGCAAGTAAGATTGTCACAACCTGATATAGTAGCTCAGGTAGCTGTGATACCATTTATGCATGAAAATTTCCAAATATTCCTACTACCATAGGCTACTGATATCGTATGCTACTATAGCCTCTAAACCAGGTGCCAGAAATACTAGCCACAAGCCACTTGCATTCAAGCTTGTTACTAGCTGCATGTTCAGGTTAGAGCTGAGTCCTGAATCTGAGCTTACAAAGATGTTTCTCACCTTGGTTTTAAATAGGCCTACTTCTGATTGGAATCTGATATTTGGCAAGCTTGTGCTGAATTATGGTAAAACAGTGCCAGGTATCTTCTCTCTTCAAGCAAGACCAGTGGCTCACTTGAACAAGGGAGCTGAAATTCTTGCATATAAAAATCTGTGTGGGATACAATCTTAGTCATAAAATATATTTAGAATTCATTTAACATCACCAAATTCAAAGCACACTCTAATTGAATGAAGGACCAAGGCCCTGTGATGCCTCTGCCTAACAGCTAATGCAATTAGTCATTGCTTGTTTAATGCTTTACAAACGAAAAATGCTAAAGAAAGAAAAGAAAGAAAGAAAATCTCCAAAACAGCAATGTTGAAACTAACTAAAAATCATTAACTTCTATTCTTCTCCTACCCTAATGTCCCAGTGACATACTATTACAAGTCTAATTCAGAGGAAAAAGAAAAAAAAATAAAAAAATATAAAAAAAGGAAGAAGAAAGAAAAAAAAAATTGGCAAATATTTCCAGATCAAAGGTCCATCAACAGATTGCTTCTAAAGAGATCATCAGCCACACTAGCACAGAGGTCAGATGACCTTCCTGTGCCTTACATTTGTCAGTAAGCCTCTAACTGCTTCCAGGTTTCTGCATTTCCTCAAGGAGGCAATTTCACTTTCTCAAATCAAATATACCTATGGCAGAGCCAAGACAGGAGAGTCAAGTGTGATACATTAGCCTAGCAGAGGGTGAGCTGGAACTACTTCAATAAACACAACAAAATCTCTATGTATCCATCCTACAATGATATTCATCCAGTTTTCTTGTCAAAAAGAAAACCTTTGAAAATCCAATTGACTCTGATCAATCTGATTCCAGAGGTCCATGATTGCTTAAGCAGATTCCCTTCCCTTCCCTTCCCTTCCCTTCCCTTCCCTG
>JAVCKT010030992.1:0-18640 GCA_032273925.1 Rhynchotus rufescens | reverse complement strand
TCATCTAGTGTTGGGCAAAGAACTGTTGAATATTCCAGTAAATCACTGACCTTTCCCAGTGAGTGGGATGAAGGTGAAAATGTTGAAGATTAGGATCTATGTAGACTTTCGAAGTGACCTAGGATTGCCCTCCATTCAGCAGTTTTCCCCTGCAGCCTTTCCAGGCTTCTTTAATCTCTCACCAGTCCCTTTTAAAACCTTCTTAGATGTTTCTATTTTTACCATTTCATTAGCCTGTTTTTTTCTTTCCCAGACATTTAAAACTGAGCTGAAATGTGGAAAATACGCTGAGAAAATAGTCTAATTTTAATGAAAATATTTTAAGTAAAAATCTTCACACTGACTTACTTGTGGGCAAGCAGGAAGAGGAAGGTAGTCTCAACTGCTGCGTATACTAAATATAGCAGATCCTTCCCAATCGGACACCAAGTGTCTGACTTTTTTGACACTGTCTTTGCCAGGGTAAGTACAAAAAAAAACCCTGCTCTGGGAGCTTAGGCACAATGTTTAATGCAGTATATACCCACATTGACAGTCCTCTTCTCAGTTTAAAAAAAAATGCTATTTGACCTACTAATGTTCTTTTCACGTCAGCCCCTGAGATGAACCTTCAGAAAGACAGAGTAGCACCGAGGGGGTCAGAGAAGCTGCCGTCATGCGGCTGCTTCATCTTATATATTACACTTGGAGACTGTGACAATTGAGATTTCTGGAAGATAAAGATGAGTAGAAAAGAGCACTGGCTAAGGTGTTTCTTTTACATATTTTCACTGCCTGTGTGTGACAGTTGCTTTTTATTCTGATTTCCTGAACGGCTTGTGGTTCCATAGCCCTAGTGTTGACCTCTTTGTTTTATACTAATCCTCTTTTTCTAAGAAGAAATGCTGCAGCATCTTGTGATCTGGAATGTGTTTCAGTAATGTAAGCAATAAAATTTTAAGATAAATTGTTTGTTATGCAGACATTTAAGAGGGAAAAGCCTATACCATAAAGTATGTAAGTAGAGCATCTAGCAGTAATTCTACTTTTGGTGAGAGAGATAATGGCCCAGGTTTTGATGGTGATAAAAATGTTCTATTAAGTTCTCTGAATCCATTGCATTGTGATAGAAAAGAGCAAATGCTGAGCGCTGCTTTGAGGGAAGCTTACAAATTCAGAAAGCATAAAATAAACATATTAAAGTAGAAAAAAATCTGAGTTCCAATACTTATTGTTTTATCACTTCCATCGTGGGTATAGGATAAAAGAAAACCCTTACTTGCCTGTTAGAAGAAGAAAGCTCTTACTTGAAGTTCTTACTTGGCAGATGTCAGTTGAAAGCTCTGCTATGGAATATGCTGCAGTGTCAAACTCTGTTGGATAATTTTAGACAAATGTGTCATGTGTGACATGGAAATATGGCATGCTGTACATTAGTGATTTCCCAAGTGTTTGGATCAGGTAGTAATGTGCTGAGAAAGTGCTCTTTATCTCTCCACACTGTGTACTTGCATAGCAGTGGGGAAAAGCTTTTGGTAGAAATTACTTTAGTCAGAAAAAGAATCCATTTACAATATGTGCCTTCTAACATCTTTCAGACAATGCATTGTATTAAAGAGGCATTTTTTGATTAATGTTTTATAAACATTTTTCAGCATGACAGCTTAAAGTCCCTGTAAAATTGTAAATGCGTGCATAGTGCTCACTTCCATAAAGTCAAATGCCATCTCATAAAATCTAGTTGGATCCTGTCAGCCACAGTGACACAGAATCAGTACCTTGGAGCATTAAAATTAATTTGTTTCATTTATATTACTGCAGTGATAGCTAGATGAAAAGAGTCCTATATTTAAATTCTCTTAAAAATACCTTCAAATCTTTTAGGATTTTTTATTATTATTATTTTACTGTTAACTAAGTGTAGTGAAGTGCAGCATAATATTTTCATGGGCCTTTTAGAAAGGTGATGACCAAATGTGAAAGTAGCAAAGGGAAGCCGGGGATGTGGGAAGTTGCGCGGGGTGCAAAGCTGCAGGGAGGATAAACAGCTTTCACTTGAGTGCGTTATTGGGAAGCAGTGGCCTTAGGCCTGGGCTAAACGCAGCCTTGGAGCCAAGCTGCAGCACTCTGGAGCAAGAGGGAGCAAGTAGGGCTTTCTTGCAGCAGACCTCGGGAGCAGTGCTCTCGCTCCTCCTTGCCGTTGCAGTTCTTGGAGGAAAGAGAAGCAGCTTTGCTCCTGCTGGCTTTTCAGGTGTGCTAACTTCTTATGTGGAAGGAGGAAAATGAGACTATACTCCTGGTCCCGGCCTGCCCCGCTTTTCTTTGTTACTGTGGGCCTGCTGGGAGCTTACTTATTTTGTGGAACTCCTCACCATTTACCCTACTGCAAGTGGGAGCAGAACCAAAGGTCTTGGGAAGCCAGAACAGAGCATGGGGACAGAGAAGACGAGGAAAACGAGAGAGAGAAAATGCAAGAGAGCCTGTGAATGCAAGAGCCAAAGTGCAATGAGGGAACGTAGGTAAGCACTGATAGGAGGTGCATGAGGGAGAAACTAAAGGCAAACAGGAGAAATTCAGGGTGAAAAAGCTTGGAATATCAATGATCTTGTTTGTAAGGGGTATTTGTGGAATGATCCAAGTCTTCTGCTGCTCCTCCTTTCAAGTCTGGTGAGATGCAGTTTTCTCACCCACCTGTTTCCTCATCCTTTGGGGAGGACGGAGTGGGGCCCACTAAGTGGGGCCCACCTTGGTCAGCCCCCCTCCCAGCAACAGGGCTCCTCAAAGCACCTTGGCAGCTCAGCACCTTGTTGGGTGCCTGTCCTGTGAGCCCTTGGGCCACGACAGCAGCCCTAAAGCTTAGCACAGTGTGTGTGCATATACATAAACTGGTAGTGCTGGTGTTCCTCTTTCAGTGTCAATCCGGATGAAGACACATGGAGTCAGTGCAATTGCCCTCGAGTGCAGATGAGCCAGATTAAGTGACTCTGTGAAATCGAAACATAATTTTTATTTATTCACATGAATGCAGAATATCACCTTAATGCTTCAGCTTGCAAAGGTTGGGAAAAAGAAGGAGCAACTGGATTACTTTGAGTAAACTTAAGAGAATTGTAACTAAGCTAATGATTTGGTTTGGTTTATATGTGGTTTGGTTTATATGCCCCGAATAAAGACAGCCTGGTCCTTTTTGCTTAGTCCTTTCTGTCTATTGGAAAATTCTACACCCATCTCTCTTTTTTTTCCCCATAGTTTTGTTATAGCAACACTGGTTCATGTCGCTGTTCCCATCAGTGTTTCTGTTACAGCTTCTGTTAACACTGGATCTTTACCTCATCTTGAAAATATGTTTCAGGTCAAGACTTAGATCAGTCCTTTGGCTGTTCTTCTCGATGGGTTTCACCCCTCTCCCCCTGCCCTGCCTTTCCCCACCTCACACACTTTTTTAAAAAATCTTTTATAACTGAAATCTTTTGTTTCTTTTATGTTAGGCATTTGGAAAGCATTAGCAATCATACTGATACTTGAGATTACTATGTATTGTTGTGGAAAAGTTTAGAGAATATTTTTTAAAATAAATAAGATTCCAACACTATTTTGTTTAGCTTTGTGGTACCGCTACTGACACAAGTATTTGAGGCAGCAATGTGTGAAGCTTTGTCATGAAATATTTTCCAAGAGTGTGGCATATTGACTGCAATCACAGAAATTGGAAAGCACATAAAAAGAGAAAAAGGCTTTTTATGAGGCTTTTTCTTGTTAAACTAATACTTACCTGCAAAAAGCATTACTACTGCTTTTCACTAGTTAGTTTTCCTAGTAAATAATAGGAACTTTAATTGCATATTAGTGGCTCACAAAAACCTATTGTTGTGACATATATTTAAACAAACTGTGAATTAAGAAGCTCTTTCTATGCAGTGATCTAATTATATTGTCATACTAATTATAGTATTTTGTATTTATATTTGACAAATTTAATTTTCTTTTCGTAGTTTACTGAAATAGCCTTCTGTTTACCTAGAGAAAATTTACCTTTCAGTTTAGATTTTTACTTTTTTTTTCACCTTGTATTCCAGTGCATGTATATTAATTTAAAGACGGTCTCGGTCACTTTCAGTCTGTTCTGTTCATATCTTTGCCCTTAGTTTTCTGGGTTAGTCTTGGGTTAGTCACTTTAGCATTCTCTGATTCTCTGTACAAGTCCTATTCAGTTTACTGAAGAGTTTTTGTACCTATATATGAAACTGCATTGCCAAAATCCCAGGTACTTAAAAGCATATACATAGCATGTTTATAAGTTAAGATTCTAGATTATTTTTGTGCAATAATAAAAAAGGTACCACTGGCCTGAAGTTCAGACTAGGAAACAAGTAATAAAACCATTATCTGTTTACCAAAACAGTATGATGGGTGTTTCAAGTAAATTACACTCTTTAATGTAATGCAAATGCCCATTTAATTTTTATCCAAATACTATCTATTCTTGTGCCTCAGAAATTAGTATAAATAAGAAGTAGCTTTATTGTTTTGGTGGTAGGTCCACGATGAATTTTTTAGAGATAATTATTTAATAATACTGAAATGAAGTCTGCAAATCTTTATTTGATTTAGCCTTTCCCTGGAAATACCCACATAAGTAAAGGCTACTGTAATGGGGACTAGATTGTTAGTGATTTAATGTGATGAAGCTAATTAAATTAATTAAAGAAATTGTGCTGTGGAAACACCGTGAAGAACTCTGCAAGCCTAGATGTGTGTCAGGAGTACTGGTGCTCTGGTGGAGCAGTAAATATTCAACAAATAAGTTGTTTCCTCACCTAGGGAGGAAGCACCTTTTATTAAGGGAGACCTGGAAGCATGCTGAGAAGTGAAATATACCTGTCCTGCTTGGGAGGTAGAGGGCATATGCCACAGCTCAGCTTTTTAAGGCTGCTAAGGAAGGAGAAGCACAGAGGAGCAGTGTGAAAACTGTCTAGTCTGCTTCCCTGCAAGGTTGGTGCTGGTGGAGGACTCCCAGAATGACATTTAAATCAGGCAGACAGGTGGGTATGTCCCCTCCTGGGGTATAGCAGCCACTCGTGTTTGTGATTATCTAAACGTCTGGTCGGATGAGGCAGAGATTGTTAAGGAGCTTTGCCTGCACACGTGCTTTGTGGAGCATGCTAGCCAAGTTCCATGCTTTAAACATTATTTGAACAATAATGTGTTTGAAGTAAGTGTAATCTGCTTCATTATAGCTGAACAAAATCAAATTGAATCCTACATGTCACTTCAACAGGTGGGAAAATTATGCATGAAAAAGTCTAATATAAGCAGCACTGTTGATTCCAAATTCAAGCTTGTAGGAAAAATAGTCTATCTCTAGTTTCAAACACAGAACACCAACACAGTTTAGTTTCTCTCTAGTTTCAAACTCAGTTTCAAACTCTGGTTTCAAACACAATCTTCCAACATCTGGCAGCTTCCATGTTCCAGCTGCTCCCTAATTCTCTGTAGGCTTGACCATCTCTTATTTTCACTTGTTAGACCTTTTCTTTGTCTTGCTCTCTCTCTTCTGAAACATAGACATAGGCCAGAGCGTGTGAGGCAGCCTGGTACTTACCTACTAGCAGGGAGTATGCAAGCAAAACACAACCCTTCTGCAGTGGTGGAAACACCAAGGAAAGGTTGCAGGCAGGAACTGGGCAGGATAGTGAAATAGCACAGAAAGTAGCAAATAAAGAGTATACAGAACCCTTGTGCTGTAGCAGAACGTATTTTACATCAAATACTCACAGAAGTTTGACAACTATCAACATAATAGAAAATATCTTCTATGATATTCCCTTAGTCCTTCCTTTTTTTCCACTGAAAAGCTTTATCTGCAGTGGAATTTTTGTCTGTATTCTTCTGTTTGTTTGAAAATACACCTGAGTCTTAATTTTGTTTCCTTTTGGGTGCTTTGGTAAAATCTCAATGCATTATAAAATGTTTTGCTGTGATTCCTGGCACAAAATGTGAGGTGAGAATCTGTGTCCTGTTTTTCTGCCTGCAGGGATTCCTATGCTGAAGATAGTGTTTGCAGGATACGAGCACCTGTCCTTAATTTCCGTCCCCTTACTCATCTATCATCCTGCTCAGATTCTTCTTGGCAGTCTGTTGGTACCAACAATAAAATCTTGGATGGTTTCTAGACAAAAGGTAAGAATTACTCTTACAGATGTGGAATGAAAGACTGCTGTGAGGAAAGGAAAAAAAAAAAAAAAACACCTAAACATAAGTCTAAAATTCTTCAGGTTCTTTCCTGTAGATTCCGTGGAAGCAATTTATCTGTTTCGTTACCTATGCTGTTACAGTGATAATCACAATGGCCTGAAATTAAAAACCTTTGGCTTTTTCCTCTGGGTTTTGAAACAAGTTCAAATGCAGAAGTTAGACCTCTACAGCTAGCTCTTTTCATAGGAGCAAGCATTCAAGTACAAATTATGCTCCATAGGGATGGCTCAGTCCTTCACTAATAATCACAGCCTTGGACCTGTCTTGGGGAGATGTCCACTGTGCCCTGGTATAGGAGCCTGGGGAGCTGGGCAAAGCAAGGGCCCTTTGGGAACTGAAGGAGAACTACATTTTTCAAATGTTTCTTTAATTGGCTACCCTTTATGGCAGCAAGAAGTCTGTGAGAGTCTATTTCCCACCAAAAACCAAAGCGTGAGATGACTGGTAGGATTGTAGTCTAAAACGTAGAGCTTTTCGCAGTGACATCAGTGACTCAAATTCCACTTAGCTTTCTACTTGACTGAAAGGATTCACATCTGCCAGCCATTCAATCACCTATATGAAATAATTGCAATGGTTTTGGTCCAGTTCTCAGAAGAGGAGTAACCATCTCACGGAAAGATGGTCCTTGCAACTGATTTTAATGCTACCTTCAGTGTTCTGAGACTATAAAGATTAAGTGGCTGTGGCAGCTGCGTGACCTATATATAATCATTCAAGGTGAAGGTCAAGACATATACTGTAGGAAGCCCAGTTCCACCAGTACCCTGCATTTTCCAATTGTCAGTGGAGACATTTTTTAAAAAGTTCTTCCATGTTTCCAATTTGCAGCCCAGACCACCAGGAGGTCATTTTATTAGCTTCAGTCCACTGATGTCACATTGCTCACTTGACTGCTAAATTCTCCAAATCTGTAACTTTGTGGGAATCCACTTTCAGTTAGCTGAATTATAAAAAGCTTGGAAAGCTTCAGTTTTCCAGGAATTGTGCACAGAAATCCAGATCTTGTGAAGATAATATCCATCTCAACATCCAAAAGTGGATATCATATTATCACTTCTTGAGACTCTGTTGGTCTGAAAATCATGACAATAAAAAAAAAAAACCTTTTTTTCAACTGAAATTATCAAGAAACATTAGTAGACCTCATTAAAGATGGTGTAAGGGAAATTCTGTGCTGTCCCAGCAGAAAGCTAGCTGGCAGTTGACACCACCAGTGACGGAGCGATCCCCGCAGTGCTGGCTTCTGTTTGTCATCTCACTGCTTCCTGCTGCCAAAACAGGGACTGTGGCTGGAGCTCGTCCAGGTGTCCCCGATCCTCAGGGCTCTGCTGCCCTACTGGGGCTGCTGTCAGTTGCTGCACATTAGCACAGCCTTTGAGCAGGGCATCGGGAAAGCAAACCAGTACTAGAGAGATTCAAGGTTCACCAGCACTAGTTTCTTATTCATTAAGCATCAAATAAGCCTTCTGTGCTAATCAGACTGTAATGCAGCCGTAAAGTTACTTTGGGGGATCGTTGCTCTGTTGAAACTGTTCCTTTACCAGGTCTCCTGTATTATTCACAAATGTTATTTTAATTACTCTTTAAAAAAATCAATGAGGTTGGGTTTGGTACAGTTGCAATAAGTATAATAGAGGGCTGTGACTGGATAATGGTCTCCTGCTTTGAAAATCAACATGTCATCATCACCCTTGATGTTTATTTTCTCTAAACACCTTGGCTTCACTTTGGCATCTCTCTTGCAGAGGGAGGCGGTTATCCAGTCACAGTATTCAGCTGCAGTGACATTCTTACTTAATTATGAAAGTACATGTGATCTGCTTGTATGAAATTGAATTTAAATATTTAGAGGTTTATCTATGCTAAGGTATTTCTAGTTTATAAATATGGCAGCAGAATCTGCCAAACTACAAAGTAAAAATTGTTTCCACAAACAAGATGTGGAAGGATGTCTCTCTCCAAAGTCTCTTGCTGAATAATATCCCAAAGTTTAATCTCGAATGGCTAGATTTAACAGTAGTTAAATGCTGGTGTTTCTGAATGCTGGTGTTTCTGAAGGGAATATAGCCCATTTATTTTTAAAGGTTTGGATTTTTTTAAGGGTTTACATTTGTGTTAGAGTATTTTCCATGTAGCGCTTACAAGCTTTAAATGTACAATATTAAAGGTTAATATCTACAATAGAAGACTCATCAGATTTCATCTCTCAAACTGAAAATTGTTTGTTCAGCCAGTCCTCTAGAAACAATAGTCTCTCACCCACTGAGTGAGGTTAGTCTGACAGGGCATTTCCCCCCAAAAGCCAAGGGAAACTGAGGTTACAAATGTCAGGAACTTCCTCACTCTATCCAAATGCCCTGGCAGGTCAGGGACTGCTTGCAGAAAATGCCATCCTTGCCTGATGCTCAGCAGGGTGCTCGGCACTTGCATGATTGCAGATAGCAGCTGCAGAAATATCTTAGGGGAATGGGTGACCCTCGGGTAACCAGTTTGTTGAAAACCCGTCCTACTTCCCCTTCTTTCCCTTCCCTTCCTACCACGTTAAAGGCTAATTGCAACCTTGCACGTACCCACTGCTCTCTACTTGCAGGTCCATCTCCTAAAAGGCACGTGGTTACTTTCCTCAATGTCAAAGTATGCAGTAAGAGGGAAGTCAAGCTAAAGCTCTCCAGGTGCCACCTGGAATAAGATTCTCTCTGGCCTGGTGGGCTTTGGCTTGCTATTACCTTGTCTCTGAAAGGAGGGCATGAACATTGCAGGTGCCTGACACTCACCACTGCAGCAGTAACCATCCCCTGAGCAAGCTCAGAGCCGCGTCGAAGGAGGCCAGAAAGCACAAAGCCTCTTGCCAAAGCTTTTTTCACAGTCTTTCTAACTAGGTCAGGAGCTGTTGCATCTGTGCCACAGGTGTGTGTGCGTGTGTGTTTTTGAGTGGGGTCCCAACAGTTGCTTTCCAAAGGACGTCTGAGCCTGGGCTCCCCCAGCCCTCTGGCCGTGTTCCTGCTGTTTCCCTGGTAAGGCTGCCTCCACACGAGGAGGTTGCGTGGGGCTACCAGGCCGCAGGTGCCATTGCGAAGCCCAGATCAGCACGAACCCTGGAGTGGTCTGTCCTCTGCACACTGCTTCCCCTCTCCACCTTGCAGGAGGAGCATTTTGTTGCTACTAAAATAAAGAGCTTGTCTTTTTGTTCTGGTTTTTCTTTTAAAAAAGTGCAAAAAAGTGACTGTTTTTCTTTCCTATTCACAGGCATTGAAGTTAACCAGGCAGCCCAAAGCACCTGTGAAGGTATAACGATGGAGGTGGCCCGTGTCACAGTGAATGTATATATGTACTATACTGTACACACAGACAAATGAGACAACTGGGTATCTGTGAATGTTGCTTCAGTGCATATTTTATTTTTATATATACATATATATATTAAAAAGATACCTGTTTAAGTGCCTTACAAATGCATTTTTTGGCAAAAACGTTGTTTCCAGAAGCCACTTTGATGGTTACTGCAAGAGGTTGTACAGTATTTTGGAGTCCTTTAGTTTTTATTTTTCTAACTGAATGAATGGTCCTAACTACCAGCTGTTTTTCTTCCATTGCCCCTGCTTTGAAACCAGGGTGCAGCAGCAGCTCTAAGTTTCCGTTTCAAACTGGCCAAATGACCAGCAGCCTATCCCACTGCTGGCTTACCCTGAGGAAGAGCTTGCTGAAGGATTTTTTTCACGATTGACTTGAATTGTGTGTGTGATTCTGTTACACTCCCTAGTCATATGACTGTGACATGCCTTTTTCTTCTGAGTTTGTGTATTCTCAGCATGGGGCCATCCATTGGATAGGAGCTGAGAAGCATGAATTATTTGCATTTGTTGACACAGTTGTCTAGACATTCCTTCAAAGTTAATGTTTTTTCAAGAAAATTCTTTCAATTCCATTGTATGATATTGTGCCATTGTATATCTTAAATGCCTCATAAGCTTCTTCAAAGAAATGGTCTGGTGCTTGGGTTATGAGTGAAGTATTTGTGTTTGCAGCTAGGACATCTTTTTTAATTTACCCCAGAAGAACACTTTTTTTTTCCTCTCCTTTTCCTTCTACCAGTGCAATGCAAAGAAACCTGCAGTGACAGGATTTAGGATGCTTATATTTAAACAGAATCTTTATTGTAGTAAACCAAGCTAAGTTTTTTATACTGCCACATGGTAACGAATAGCAGTTGAACAGATGAGCAAGTTGAAGATTATTTTTTTGCGAATTAAAGGGATCCTTATAGTAAAAAGGAGCACTATCTTAGTTAATTTGATAATCAATGAGAACTTTTGTAAAAAATCAGGTATTGCTATTTGTAATGATATTCTTTTAAAAATAAAGAAAAAAAGATATAAAATACAATTTGTGCAAGTAAATAGAAACGCAGGAAAATGCTTAGACATAGAGCCAGCCCCATATGTCATCCAGGAGATTAAGGTTTCAGAAGGGTGCAGTAGTCAGGGCTCTTGAGATGTACCCATCTGCAAAACTTGTGCTGGCAATTGTGCATTAAGACATTGAAAGGAATGAAAGAAATAGGTCAAACAGGGGTTGATTTAAGTGCAGAAGTGTCTTGAGTGTCATGGTTAACGTTGCACTGAGTTGCACCATTAACTGCAGGCACTTTGGAACAGATCTTCAGCAGATGTAAATTATCATAGCACTGATATCGTTACTTATATTTACACAAGCCGGTATCTTTTCTATGAGAATAGGCACCTGCAACTTATATCCCCTTACCTTAGTGAAAAAAATCATGTTTGGTTTATCTAGTTTGTTATTGCTAATTTAAGAGCAAGAAATCAAGTTTGTTACCAATCAGCAGTGCTTTAACCCATGGCCAGTGCTAAGTGGCTCTGTTGCCACCTGTATAAGAAATTACCAGGGGTTGAAAGCGAAGTCTTATTCACAATGATCATCATCACCAATTGTAAGGAAATTGCATAACGACAGTGCGTGATGTGATCATGCTTTGAATTCTCCTCTTTCCACGGAGGGGAATGGAACTGGGCACAGGGAACCCGTGTGGGAGCCTGGGGGCTCGCAGTACGGACCCGTGTGTCCCTGCACAGCATGCCTGGATCCACCGAGGGGCCAGCCCCACAGGTAACTAGAGAGAACAGCACGTGTGTTCTCGGCCCCAGTACAAGGTTCCCCTTCTTAAGTAGGCTAACCAGAAATCAGCTCCATGTATGTGTCAAAATTCCTTAGTCTGTGCTTAAGAACCTGACCAGAGCAGACAGCCGCTGTGCCAGGCATTTTCCCCTGTGCTGTTTCCTTAAATCTCGCCTGAATTTTCAGAGCATGTAAAGACCTAATCCCAATCCCATTGAAATCTGTGAATTGTTCTGTTGGATTTAAATGGCAAAGGAGTAAGCCCAAGGAAAGTGCTGAGGTTTTTTGTTTTGTTTTGTTTTTGTTTTTAATATGCAGGCCGAATTCATGCATACAGTTATTTCTTCCACTTCGTGGTTGTGTCTATGTCAAGTAGTCAATACACTGCAAATACTCTTACTGAGCTACCTCCGAGTACTGAATCTCCTATTTTCAGTACATCCAACAACTTGCTTAAATTCCATGGGAAACATCCTTTTTTCTTTGTTAAATATTTTCTGTGCTTAAGACTATTTCAAACTATTTTAAGAGAGAGTTTTGTTAGTTCTTTTACAAAGTCATTGCTTTTTTTCTTGGGGCAGCCTAAATGTTATGTATATTTTTTTCTTAAACCTAAGTGAATGTTGGAGGTGTTGATCTGAAGGGAATATAAAGTAAAACTGAAATACATTTTTTAAATACTTAATGAAACTTAATTATTCATATCAATTCTGTTATGTTTGAAGACTGTTAAGCTGCTAGTTCTATACCTTTCTATTATGCGTTTGTCTTTATTAAACAGAATGGTTTTGAATCTAATTTTGTTAGTAAGAAAAAAAGATACAATTCCATATCCTCTAGGTCATTTTTTTCATTCTGTTACCTGAAGTTTTGTTCTTTTGCAGATAAACCTTTTAATTTCTTTGCTTGTCCATTTTAAAGAAAATCTGTGAATTGTAAAAACATATTTTATCAACTAAATTTTGCGAAAGAAGGCCATCTTTCTCTGCAGTTTCTTTGAGATGGATATAGAAAACTTCAAATAGTTATACATTTAAAAAAAAATGAGACTCAGAGAAAATTATGATCAGATGAAAATTAATTGAATACCATCATTTTTAAAGCAGAGAATTAAAACAGTTTAAATGGTTCTAAATGTTTCCAATTTCTTATCTCTTTTAATTAAAAGACATCTAATATTGATCATAATTAGACAAAACTAGTGGCAAATGAGAACTGCGTCCATGTTCATTAACACTTCTTAGATTTACATATCTATAATCCTATCAAATGGTATCAGCGGGGGGGAAAAAAAGCTTTAAAACAGCGAAACAGCACTTCAGAGTTCACACAGATTCCCAGCACCTTTGTGTTGGGTTCCTCCAACATTTCCACTCCCTTTTTGTGCTCTAAAGTGAGAAGCACAATCCTCCAGGAATAGGTCCAAGATAAATAACCTCCTATATATTTAAAATCAAGATCTATACTTTTTTTTTTTAATATATATATCCCTTAGTTTGAATAGACTATATGACAGAAAAGCCACAGTCCCAGCAGAAGCTGGACAGTTGTGCTTTTTTTTTTGCAGACCAAAAGGAGAGTAATCCAGTAGTTTGATTTTATGAAAATACAGACCTGTATGTGATGTGGCAATGAGGGAAAGAGGAGCCTGTTTTGTAACATGTTCCCTTGTCATTATTTTCATCTTCAGTTTTATCTGTGTGTGGTTTTCTATGGAAATATCTTGATAGCAGGAGGTTAGAAAGCAAGATGAAATATTGTGTGTCTGCAGGCACATACATTTATGTGTTAAGTGCATACGTGCATAAGATACGAGCCGATGTATGTGTAGAAATCACTAGTAAGGACCGAGTCTCTGGTATACATTTTTTTGCAAGTCTGCATATAGAGAAAGAATTACTTTTCTGATGTTATTCTGACATTAAAAATGAAATTTAAAATACTGAATTGTGTTTTGTATTGAATCATAATCTCATACAGAAGCTCTGCAGCAGATGATCGCAGTATTGTGTGTTAAACTGGAGGCTGTTTTGCACCTAAATAGACGTTGATGCATTCAGGAAATACAATGTGGTAAGAGGCTAAATCATAGTTTATCTATTTTATTATAATCTAGTTGCATTTATATTACTATTTTTATAAAGTGCTGGAAATGAATGCAGTCCCTTGCAAACACGCTAAATAGAGACGAGACTAAATTCTGCCTTAGTTGCCCTTGCCCGTCTCCAGCGAAAGGGCTGTTAAGCTGCAGAATAGCCTCCCTAGGGAGGCTGTTTGAAAAGCCCTGCTATTGTTCTAACAATGCGCTCTGATAGTAGCGTATGAGGAGAGTAAATGAAGAGTATTTTACTTTACACTTGATAGCTTGCCCTTTCCAGCAGGTAACAGACCTAATCTCTCTTGTCCCTGCTTCGGCGGGTGGCCCCCAATCCCCTAGATCAAAACTACAGCATCAGATTAGAACAGTGTCAGAAGAGGCGGCACTGTCTCCTCTTTGTGGTTTTCTTGCCTGAACCACAGATCCCTTGTGGTCATTATACTACACGCTCTTTGAGGAGGCACTCAATTAAATTCTCTCAAGTTTTTGTGTACAGTTCCTCTAAAAATTCGCATACCCCAGAGAACACCCTGCAGGACACTAAGCTTCCTGAGCAGTGCAGACAAGTGCTCTCCAGTGGCTTTAGATTTTCAGGACTGGAAAAAGCAGTGCCAGGGAATACAGGTGTCAGGCACCGCTCCAGCCAGGTCTGCTTCCCACTGGAATCTAGAGCTGTAGCAGAGGTCGTGAAACCAGCCTCCAAATTGCCTTCTTGCCAGGAAGGTGGAGAGCAAAATCGTCGGTGAGAAGTGAAATTAAATTTGTTGGTGATTAAGAGGACAAGAGAGATGTGTTGGAAGCAATTGGTCCTGATGAGGCCTCTCAGCTGTTCCCCTAAGCAAATTGCAGTCTCAGTGGAATATCAGCTTCTCAGTCCATCAAATTGCAGTAATTGATGCTAGAGCTGATCGGAGCAGGAGTCACCACTTAATTTTCTCGTCAGTGGAGGCTAAATTTTCCCAGTATTTTTAGATGCATTTCTGCAGAGATCTCTGCCAGGCAGTGACCTATAGAGTGACAAGGAAATGAGCAAAAGCTGCTGCTGAATCAAACCCTGCTGTCTGCCACCTACCCACTGACTGCCGTTTTCGGCAGAGAGGGCAGGTAGATCAAAGGCCCTGTCGTTGTTGCAGGGAAGAGAGCCCCACTGAGTTGATTCCAAAATCTGCATTTGCTAAATGAAACATATTCTTAGACACTAGTACTCTTCCTGAATCCCTGAGAGTCGGGGCTCAGCTCACATAAGAAAAAAAATACAGAAGCCAAAGCCAGTTCTTGCTGGAAAGTAACGCAATAAAGGAGACCTGTGTGGCTACTAAAATAACCTGTTAACTCTCAGAATATCTAGTAGGTCCAGATCAACTCGGATTCTGCGTATCCCAGACTGAAAAGCAGGAGAGTGTTTAAAAATTGATTGCAATCATTGCTCAAAGAGCCAGCCGATGCTTAGCAGCTGCAGCGCGTGGAAGAGGCAGTGCATCTCCGAAGGGGCCTCTGCTGGTGCGTATTACCCACCCTTTGCTTGTGTTCAAACTTGCCACCCGGCACAATCATTTTTCACTCAGTTAGTCATAAGAAAAGAACTGGTTTGGGTGGCGTCCTCTGTGTGTGGGCTCCATCTAGCATGATTGTAACAAAATCTAAGACTTGCAGATGTTAGCATGCAGATGTTAGTTCATCTCCATAAGAGAAAAATTATTTATGGTTATATTTTCCTATGAAAAAGTTTCAAATTGTAAGGGAAGCCAGCTGCCTTAAAGAAGAGAACATGGGCTGCCTTGAAGGAAACATGATTTCATTGATATGATTAAAAAAATTATAGAGGTCATGTGAGAACTGGCCTTTTGCCAGAAGAATTGCAGAAAATAAAATTTGAGAGTCCCGTGACAATAATTGGGAATGAAATTCTATTGACAAAAGCTTTTAAAATCATGTGCTGTGTCCATTTCCTAGCACTGTGATGGCAGTGCTTCCCAATCGGTGGCCTTTGTCTGCTACACAGCCCAAGCTAGAGATGATAAAAAATTCTTTTGGATTTCCCGCTGCCTTGCTCGTGTGGCTTTGCCACTTCTTACAAAGTGTTTGATGGTATCTACAATTAACTATCTTTTCCCTATCTTCAACTTTATTTCCCTTTTTTTAACTTTTCCTAGTTGCTCATAACTAAAATGTTCTGTGTCATCATCAGTAAAGATGCTTTCTTCTTAGAGCTTGATTGTGACACTGGACCACAGTAGCGATGCAGTGACGCTCCTGGTGCAGTTTGGATTCTGCCTTGGACAAATGAAAGCTCTGTTGCCTTTCCCCATCCTCTCGGACCCCTCACTGCCACTCAGTACCTGTCTGAAAAGCACAGGTGATGCTTCTCTCCTGGCACGAGGCACTACATGGCATAGTGCTGCGATCCCGTCCCTAACGGCACGACGGCTTAGCTGTCGCTGGAAAACCAGGGCAGTCAGCTTGGTACGTCGACACTGGAGAACTTGACCTATCCAAATCCTGACTCTCCCGTTGTTTTGCTAGGCCTTACAGCTTGACCTAAGCTCAGTCTTGTCTCCATCATAGTCACTGACGGTCCTTTGTGCAATCCCACTGTGTGTATTGGTTGCATCTGCCCATATACCTCCTTTTCTGATCGTTCCCCCCTTAGTCTTGAGAGGAATGTAAGCAATACATAAATAGCTAGTATGCAAATGCTAAAACCAGGAGATTCTGGGAAACCTAGGAATCCTGGGAAACCTAGAGATGCAATTTAGAAATAGAAGATTTTAGGATCTTGGGAAATAATTTTACTGTCTGGGTAACACCTTTTGAAGAGCTGACTCCAACCCCTTTCAGCCTTCTGAGCTGGTTTAGCCAGCATACCCTTATGTAAGTAATACAAAAAAAAAGCACTGATACAGCATGCATAGAATTCAAATTTAGATTGATATTCCTGGACTAAAGTCTCCACTTTATGCTGGTAGTAATGGCAACATGGAAAATGTATATATGAGTTATTACACAATATGCTTTGCCAAGGTCTTCAGCAAATGCTTGCTTTTTCTGTTTCACAGTTTTGCCTTAAATTGGAGAAACTTCAAGAGGACGTCAATATTTTCCTTTTTTAAAGATGTTTTTCTTTCAGTGAACTCTTTCAGACTTTTGTTTGTCTGAAAAACTAACTGCAGTTGCCAAACAGTGGCTCGGGACTGAAAGATGCATGTAAAATATTTGGCTTCGGCATTCGCTGTGCTCTTTCCCCAAAACACACACATAGCCCTTCAAGTACCTCACAGAGAATTGTCTAAAACCCCCTGTAGAAAACTTGCATAACGTATCTGTTTAGCTCCAGTTCCCTGCTAAACAGCAGGATATCCCAGAAGCACAACAGTGCACTAAAAATAAGAGTATGACACAATTTCAGCCAGCTAATATGATAACTCTCTTTGATGCAGCTCACGGAGTGTTAATGTGGGAAGTCTGTATCCTTTCAGCTCGGCTGTCTACGAGCATCGCACGCGGATCTCTGCAAGCGGCAGGCAAATCCCACAGCCACATTAATGGCAATGTGGGATCAGTACTTCCCCAGCGTGCTTGTATTTTTGCCACCCTTTGTGCACAAACTCCCCTCTTCCTGGCCCCTCCAAATGTAAAAAAACAGCTGAGCTGTGATATGTGAGATTTCTGAGAGTCGGAGGAAGGGAATAAGGGCGCTGTGGGCTGTGGAGGCTTTCCTTGGGCTTCAGCGTGGTTCACATCAGGTAACAAGTATTTGTGATACACAACAACCAGAGCCTGCTTGCTTCAAAGGGCACAGAGAGCTGCGCAGGGCAACGCTGTCACATGTAGAAGGTCCCAAGTAATCTCAATTATATCATGTTATTATTTAAATAGATTAAAAGCTTGCCTGTAACCGTTTTTTGGTGGTTTTAGGTGTTTTCTTTAAGAAAGGTGAATACTGCATGGGGAAAAAAACTACTACCCTATAAAAAGTATGTATATCAAACCATTATCTTTTACCTTTTGTAATTTAGTGTTTCACATATATTTACAAAGCTGTTTTACTGGTTTAGCTCTTTATTTTCAACAGTGAAGTCTCTGCTAATTCATCTTGTTTGAAGCAGATTTTTCGCTTCGGTTCATACACAGGTATGTTCCATTCTACTGTGAGCTATGGCTTTCTATGTTTAAATATTAAATGTATTCATGACAGACTGCAATACATTTTTCAGTATTACGGAAAATAATCCAAACTTGGCCTGTTAAGGCGGTGTAGTGGTATTGTTTGAATAGCTGCTGCTGGGAATGTGATTTCTTCTTAGAAGCTCCAAGTTAGGAGTTTATTGTCTTAGCAGCAAGGTGTTTGCTCTGAACAAAATCCCAGAGGCACAGTACATTAGCAGAAGGAGAGGAATATTTACAGACAATAATTCAACTGAAATCTTTTACAAATTACAAGCATAAAGACAGAGAAAAGGGTTCCTTTCTAAAGCTAACGCCACTTGTTTCAGCGATGCTAGTAAGGTAAGTAACGCTCCTTTGATTAACAATCAAGCCTTGAGGGAGTTTAAATTTGTTTTTAAAAAAGATGCTATCACGCTTTATTTTTTTCCCTCTTTTCCTGTCTCTAATGAATCTTTTCTGTGTTGTATTTCTCCCTATGTCCTGCATGGGTAAATGGACTTCCACTTGAAGAAATCTTCCCACGTCTTCCTAGTCTACCTTAAACTCCCGTTGATAAATGGAAGCGCCCATTTGCCCCAAGAAGAACAAACTGGCTTTGCCAAATCAGCCACCGAGTACCCACTGCACCCCTTTCTGCACGTCCATAGTTGCAAATCGTAAGGGCTACCCCAAAATAATGAAAAGATGGGAAAATCTCAGCTCAGTTCTTTGACGTGCAGGGGCCGCTCGGCGCGGAGCCTGCGCTAAGCTCGGTCTCCGTGTTTGCAGGGCGGCCGCTCGGCTCGGGCCCGGCCTGAGGGAGTCGGTCCCGTCGTGTCCCTGCGCACGGCAAGCAGCGGGGAGGCAGCTCTCCGCACTGCTACGGACTGCGGGAGCCTCCCGAAAAGCCACGAAGGAAGAAAAACCCCGAGCGCCTCCGCGTTCGGCCCCGGGCGGCGCGCGGCTCCGCGCTCCGCGCTCGCGGCGCCGGGCAGCGCCCGCCGCCCCCGGGCGGCCTCCCCG
>JAVCKT010030991.1:29645-48836 GCA_032273925.1 Rhynchotus rufescens | reverse complement strand
TTTGGTAATAATTTTGTTTTTCAGTCTAGGTTTCTTTTCTGGGAAACCGTCCTCTGAAGCACTGAGAGCTGCAAAGGCAAAGGCCGAGAGGCCTGCTGGAAGGCAGGACTCTCCCGTCTCTCGGGGTCTCTGTCTCTCTCCCCCAGCTGGATGAGATGGGATTTGCAGCCCGTGTCTCCAAGCCCCAGCACCGAACGCTCGCTCCCGTCCTGCAGTGAGAGGCAGATGCTCCCCAGCTCTCTGCACTGAGCAACCAGAGCAGTGTCACAACGGACTCCAGTTCTGCTTTCCTTGGAGTCTCTCTTTCCTACCTGGCTGCTGGGGGATACCCCAGAACACTGCTGTTTTGGGACCGTTTCACCTTTCATCGAATTGGGTCACTGATGGCAAAGAGGTTCCTTTGAAAACCCAGATAAATTAACGAGAGCAAAAGACACTGTCTTCTGGCAGCAAAACAATCCCCAGAGCACTTAGCTTCTTGCTTTGGGGCAGTCAGTGGACCGTGGTCCAGCAGTGTCCAGTGGGACCTTCCCAGGTGGGATAGGGATGACGGGGATGAGGATAGGAAGAAAAGGAAAGGAAAGGAGGCAAGCCCAGTTGCACACGAGAGGTGTGAGGATGAGTCCAGGAGTTGTGTCCGACATCCCAGCAGATGTGCTGGCCCATTCCTGATGTTCCACAGCCTCAATCACATGACCCAGGGTGGATCTGGTCCCTCTCGCAAGGGAGAATATGGGATTCCCTCCTCCCGACATTCATCCAGGGTCTCCAACCAGCCGAGTGTTTTCTCCCAAACACGAGCGCTAATCAGACTGCATGTTGTGTCTAATTAGGGCTCGTGAGAAAGTGAATCAGCCTCCCCTCGCGTCAGGACGATGATTTCATCGGAGGCCAGGTGTTAGCAAATGGGTGCCAGCTCCGCGAAGCCAAACTGCTCTTAGCTTTAACAAAGTCCCTAGTCAACAAACCACGGGAAGGATGAAACCAGCCATGGGAGCTGCTCCTCAGTCTGTTGCCTGGACCCTTTCCCTGGCTCCTCTCCCCATCTGAGAAGATCTGGCTGCCACTGTCTGATTCACTCCTCTGAGGTCCTTTTCTGGAGGACAAGTCCATGCTTAGCTAAGCAGGAACCAATTCCCACTGCAAATCCCTTCTTCCAACTTGGGATAAAAAAATGGGAGCCATTTGACTTCTCTCCACCAGGCACTGTGGCCAAGAACATGCATGGGATCTTCCAGGAGGTCATGAGAAATCTCTACAAGAAAATGACACCTAGGGCCAATCAGCAAAATGGGGTAAGGAGCAAAACTAGATTTCTCAAGATATTCCAAAACAGCTGGTGGCTTGGAAGTTAAGCAGATTTGGCTGTCTTAAAGAAGCTTGGGACACTGAAGAGGCAGCAGAGAGTCACCCTTTCCAAAAGGGCTGATGTTAATACTTCACCTAAGGGTAAACCCCAGGATCAACAGTGGGTTTTGACAGCATTGCCATAGCCAGGGGCAAGGACTAAACCATATTGTTCCAGAAGAGAGAGCAGCAGTATTAACATGAGCAAGAGGGAGAAGCTTTTTATGGTACAACAGGACCAGCCACAGAAGACAAGGTGACCAGCTGGAAACCATAACTAGCTTAGCAGGTCATTTGGCCTTGTTGTGGCTTCTCAGCTTGCATGGATTATCTTGTTACAGAACAGATAAAGCCCAGCTGTTGCCTTCAAGCCCTCCTTTGAGGGATATTGCTCCTACAGCATGTGTGCTTGGAAGAGCTTGGTCTCTGAATCAGTCTATCCCCATCAGTGGCAAAGACCTAACCTGGGCTCCCTGGCTGGTTCTGCTCCACGGAAAAGCACAAGTTGTCCTGCTGATTCCTGGTCAGATAAGTCTCTTCCCAATCTCCTAGGCATTTCTGGATGATGCAATGCAAGGTCCTTAGAAGCAAATATTGGTAGGGTTAGTGGTGGGATCCTGATAGATTTCTCCCTGTAGAGAAGCATCAGTAGAAATGGGAGGGCTTAGGCAGCGTTTTAGGAGAAAAATCTTTCTGTTCATCTGGGGAAACTGCAATCTCTCTTCAGAGCCTTGTCTAAAAGTAGCTTTTTGTGTGTGTGTATCTGTCTGTTTTAATGAAATGCTGAGAGTTCAGGTGGAACGCAAAGGTCTCTTCCCAAGGGTTCATTTTTCTTCTTATGGTGCAAAGCCCATTATTTTCCATCAAAGCTGCTGTCGCTGATTTTTCCAGCACTTATTGAGTACATCCCTGCCCTACTTATGGCAGGGGAGACCCAGGTACAGATCAAAGCATGTCAGCATCTGAAAATAAACAAGTGCCTTGTCAGAACCTGCTCCTTACTGGAAATTCCTTCTTTCTTACCATTAAGAGTCAAATCCTTTCTACCACCTGCTCCTTTACCCGAAGTCCTGACTTTCTTAGGAGCATTAAATCCATGCTGGAACTCTTCTCTGGTCAGGCAGAGGGTAGAGGAACAGGTAGAAGTGACCTTCATCCTATGGCAGGCATTGCTGAGGTGTCCCCAGAAGGGCAATTAAGGTAAATACAGTGGAATTCAACTAATGCTGAAATTTGCTTTCTCTCCTTGTGCCAGCCCTGCAGCATTTCCAGTGACCATGCATGGTCAAGTCTCTGGTCCCACCTTCTATAAAAGGTGCTGGCTGTTTCATTTTTTGGTGCCAGACCTTCTGGAGACGTAGGATCATGTGTTTCCCTTTTAAGGAACAAGTGCCTTGCTCTTGCAATTGAGAAGAAAAATTGGGAAGCACAGAGCTTCCTGGACCAGAGGGCAAACAAAACCCTCTTAACTCTTATTTATCACACCCCTTTATAATTAACTACCCTGTGACTATGAGTGAGAATTTGCAGCCCGGGGTGGGCCTGGCACAAGGGACCCAGAGGTGTTTTTTTCCCTCTTCCAGATGTCCTGGATTTGCACCCAGTTTCCCCACCCCTCTCCAATCCACTTCTATTTATGGGTGTCGCTGCAAGGCGAGCGATCCAGATGAAGTCAGGATGCCGAGCGCCGCTCTGCTCCCTGGCCAAATCAAACAGCGCCGTGATGCAACCGCCGTGCCTGATGCTTGCACAAACTTTCCAGCCAGAGTAATTAATCTTTTATATGGAAGTACGGAAAAAAAGCAGTAAGCACAAAGGGCAGGCGCGGGGCGGCTTTCCTGGAGCGGGTCTCTGCGAGACAGTCTGCAGCACTTGCTGCTTGCATTCCCTTAAGGAAACCTTGCTAATGGCTCGGCCGGCTGTTGGCATTGCTGTTTGCTGCACAGATGCTTGGACTGACCTGGCGCTTCTCTCTAGGGCTGAAAAGGAGCTCAAATCCCCAGAGAGCAGCCAGATGCAGCACCACAGGCTGCCTTTTGCGTCCTAAAACTCTAGGATGGACAGACCGGGTAAGGATGATGGTCTAGTCATCCTAAGCACCAGCAAGCTAAGGGTCCATCCAGTGCAGCATCCCACCCCTGAGAGAAGGCAATGATGGGTGCAACAGGGAAGAGCAGGAAACACGCAAGCAAACGTGAAGCAATTCCCTTCCAGGCTCCAACACCTTGGAGTTCAGAAGCTTCTTCAGCCAGTGGTAGGACCTTTGCATTGAACGGACTTGATGCTAAAAGTGCTAAACTTTGAAAATATATATGAACTTACTGCATTTGCAATATCAGGCTGCAATGAGTTCCCCAGACTGGTCATGCATTTGATGAGGAAGAACCTCCTCCTCTGTTTTGAGCCCACCTTGTGCTAATTCCCTTTGCTGCCTTGGTGTTGCTTGATAGAATAGCCAGTGAATAGTTCTTTCTTTTCCACCCTTCAGGCAACTTACAGCTTTAACCCCTGCTCTGTCATCCTCCCAGTGGGATCTGTTGCATTTCTTTGGAACTTTTTCACCCTTCTCTAAATCCTTTCCACTTTTCCCAAATTCTTAATGAGATGTAGGGAAGCAGACATACATAACATACGTATGTGACCACGGTGCACAGACATGACCCATGTGCTGTCCCTCTGCGTTGGGCTGGTGGCAGCTGGCTAACACTTCAGCGACTTTCTGATCCCTTATGTAACCAGTGACACTGTTTTTTTTTTCCTTGCTGACTATTTTTTTCTGTAAAACTCCCGTGTTTGCTGCATCTAAAGCTGCTTATAATCATGCTAAGCCCCCAGCTTAGCCAAACGCTGCTCTGGGTCCTGCTGAGCTGTTTCCTTCACTCTCCATGCAAGAAAGGGTGTCATAGAATCTTAGAAACATTATGATTGCAAAAGACCTTCGAGATCATTGAGTCTTCCCTTCTCCCAGCACCCTGGGGAGATGCAGTTCATCCCCTATGAATGCTCCCACCACCAGCTTGCATGGGGAAGGTTTTGTTTTCCCTTCCACAAGTCCCAAATTCAATAGTTTTGCAGCTTCTCTTCTGTTTAGTGACCCTGATTTGGGACCTTCTGCATGTTGGACCCTCCTTGAAGGATTAGTCAAGGTCCTGCTCATCTCTTCTTGCTACACGTTAGCATGTGAAATGCTGAAGTCCAAATTTGCAGGTGAAGGACTGTGAGAAGGGTGGACATTAGCAGCATTCGATTGAAGGAACCCTGCATGAGATGTTCCTGTCAGGTCCTCCTCACTGACTTGTGGGAATGCACTCACCCTTGTGCCATTGCATGCCCTCAGGGTAGTTTGTTTTTGACCCCACATCCAGATAGTGGCACTGCCAGGAGCTGCATAAGTCTTTCCATTTGTTAAGTCAAGGGGTGAACCAAGAGGGAAGTCTAGGATCTCAGGATAAAGCGAGTCCTTCAAAGGAAATGAAGACAAACTTTTGATCCTTGTGAAATGTCAAGTCATGAATGAATGAATGAAATGAAAAGTCATGGCAAGAAGACACAGGATCTCTCACACGCACTTGGCAGTCTGATTTGCTCCTGATGGTGATCTCCACTTGAGATCCAGCATGGTGTTGAAGGCCTTAAGATTGGACTCAATGATTCTATGATATCCAAGCGATTGCAAGCACCAGGGGATCAGTCAGGCTGACAAAACAACCATTCAGATCTGAAAGAGGGAGAATGGAGGACTATCTTGGTAGTTTTTAATGACCTTCCTCAATAGCTCCTAGATCTGCTAACCAGGGCCTGGTTCCCACCAGTCACAGCAGAACAGTGCTGTTATTTTCAGGCTCTTCAGCTCTTACCACTGCGAGGGACCCTGTCCCCTCTCTCCAACTCCTCCTGAGCACTTCTGCCCTGTTCCATCTGGCCTGCAAGCCGCTTGCTGAGGGCCAGGAGAGCTGAGACAGTGATGCTGTAAAGGCACCACAGGGAAGATATTAGGGACATGGTCTGGGGCAAAACTGCTCTTTTTTTGAGGCTGATTTTATCCTTTTTCAAGGCGCGTGGATGGCCCAGGGCTTTCATCATGGGCTCAAGATATCTCCATGGGACTTGTTGCCACCTGCCAAAAGCTTTTGGGGAAACTCCTGCCTGCGTTGCTGTCTGAGAGATCAGATCCCCTAAGGAAAGGCCTGTAGTTGTCATTAATCGCTAGCTGCCCGACTGGCCCAGCCACGCTGACCTCAGTGAATGACTCATCTATTGAAAAATGCACTTGTATAACCTTTCTAATCTTACGTTGCTTTGCTATTTTTCACCCAATCCTCACTCTTCTGCTCTGGAGTGGATAATATCTACACACATATAGACATTTCTGACTTTTCCTCTCAACAACAGCTTGCAGCAAGGATTTCCCCAGGTCATGAGCACACCAGGCAGGGAGATGTTTCCCCCCAACATTATGTGGATCTGTGAGTCCCTCTGCGCAGCCCGTGAGCTGCAGGTGAGGAGAGAAGTTGGGGCAGGGTATCAAACACTGCAGCTCTCCCGCTGGTGCTGGATATCCTTATAGAAGAAGGGCATCCTTCCAGGCACAACTCAAGGTGCCTCCTCATCACTTTGTGCTCCCAGGATCAGGATCCTCCCCGTCCATCTACAGCAACAAGTAGGAAACAGATGTTTCCCAGCACGGCTCTGGCCGGCGCGCGGAGCTGCAGGCCACGTGTGCGCGCTCTTCCCAGGGCTTACGCAACGGGAATGAGCGGATGAATCAGCAGCGCATCTGGATGCCTGATGAGACCGTAACATTTTCCCCTCCATCCCATGCCGCTGAGCTCTCGAGTCCCGGGAAGGCAGCGGGCCAGCCCGTCCCGGCTGCCTGGCTGGGAGCTGGGAGGCAGAGGAAGCTGGGCTGGCCTCGCAGGAGAAATATGTCAAAAACTAGGTCACGTCCCTTGCCCTGTGTCTTCTCAGGTCTGGGGTGAGAAATCGGGGCTGTTTTCTGCAGCGGGTGCCTTCAGGTTGAACCGTGAGCTGGGGTTCAAAAAGCAAACGTGGACGTTCCCCCTAGGATTTTGACGTGCTCCAGGTTCTGGAGCAGAGGGTCTTCCTTGAGCCGAGCGCTGCAGCGGTGTCCCAGTGCACAGGGCAGAGTCCGGTGTCCCACACACCGGGGTTTTGCGCTGCACACAGCGTGCAGCAGAGCACAGCAAACCTTCCCCATGCACCAGCCCAACAGAAGCACCCAGCAGGCTGGCGATGGAGAAGGGATGTCCTTGCTTGGATCTGAGTCACACAGCAATGAAGCCAAGCTGGACAGGCACAGAGCAACCCACCTGAGCCCTTGGGGGCATCTCCCTCCAAGGATTTACAAGCCACGTGGACCTATATGCATCAGTAGCATTCCTGCCTTCCCACCCTGGACCAAGGGCCACCAGTAAGTGGTCGTGTTTCTAGCCATGCAACACTAGACACCAGCTCAGGATGCTCTCCTTAATGCCGCACATCCCTGGGGCTCCTCCAGCAGCATCACCCCATCCCTTTACCCCGTACCCGCTCTGTGGGGCAGCCACGGATCCGGCGTGTCCGTGGGCACCTGTGCGCGGGCGCAGGAGCATCTCGAGGCGGCCGGCGGGGCTGGCGTCCCCCCGGCGCACGCGGCCGCGTGTCGCTGCACATCAGCATCACCCCGCGCCGCAGACAGCACCGCAGGCGCGGGAGCCGCGCGGAGCATCCCTGCCCCCACGGATCCCGCCCGCCACGCGCTCCCCCGGCCCCAAATTCCGCCCTTTTCTCAGCAAGCGGAGGGAAAAGCCAGCCCGTGAAAACCCCCTGGTTTCCTGGCTTAGCTATTTCCATGTTTTGCTTTGGCTCCAGCCCCTTGGGTTCCCTGCAGAAGGAATCAGGAGAATATCAAGAGATATTGCTCAAAAAGTAAAAGTCAAGTGTCTATCCCACATTATCAGAGCAAAGCAGCCAAGAGAGGGAGAAACCAGCCTGTTCTGCAGCAAAAGCTGGGTGGTTTTTATTTGCAAAAGTGGGAAGCTGGGGCAGTTTGGGCAGGATTTGGTCTTTGCCATGCAGAGCTGCTCGCTGTGAGCCGTGCAAGCCGGAGGCGACTTGCTGCTCCTTCCCACCGCTTGGTGCTGATGGGCATCCGAGGGCCTGAATGAGGCCCCGTGGGCTTCCCCAGCAGGACCTCCTTTCCTCAGCATTCCTCATCCTGCAGCATTCCCCAGCAGGATTTCCACTGCATCCTTAGCTCCTCCAGGGCCACTGGGCAAGGGAGGGAAGGGGCACCCCGGAGGGATCCCTCCATGACACTGGTCCTTCCCGAATGGGGATGGGCTGGTAGGGCATCCCAATCCACCAGTTGGTAGGACGTCCCCATCCATCATGGGATGCTGGTCCTTCCTTCAGTTACACAAATGCACTCTTTTCTTTCCCTATGGGATCCCAGCGCTGTGGCAGCCCGGCTGTCTCCATGAACATGGAGCTATCTCCCTGTTCTTCCCCCTTTTCTTTCCCTCTCGCTCTCCCAGTGCTCAGGGTTGTCCAAAATCTGTGGTGACGCAGGACAAGAGGGAGCCAGGGCAGGGACGGGGCCACCTCCTCTGGGACAGCTGGGCTAACAAGAACAGCCCTGATTATCCAATTACCGCTAATTCCCATTAATAATACAATTACTACAGTTACACACAGGCTTCCTACCAGCTACCCCCTTTTTCCTGGCCCTGCGCTCATCCCTCCTAAGCATTTCCATGGCTATGCATCAGAACCCCATTTGCTTTGTTGCTGGAGGGGTGCTGGACTCCTGTGGGATGCCGGGGCAGCTGCGGTTGTGTCGCCACCTCCTCCGCCGGGCACTGGAGCTCCCCTCCTGCTGCTCTGCAGATTTGGTCATTCAGCCATCACCGCGAGACCTTTAGCGCCCAGAGCAGAGTGTTTTTAGGGGGAAACCACACGGTCACACGAGGCTTAGCTACAGCTAAAACCCAGCCAGACGTTCATCGCCCGGCCACTGGACAGATCTGCTGGCACCGCCAGTGACAGTCATTTGAGCATTGGGCAATATGCAGTTATAGCCAAAACCAGCCCAAAATAGTTCATGCCCAGACAAGCCCACAGAGGCCTCACACAACTTTAGTCCCTGTCCACCCAGCAACAGCAATTGTGCTGCCAGGCTATAAAAGCAGCTTCGTAAAGATACAGCCCCAAGTACATCCCAGAATGATACTCACAGCTACTCGTGACATCAGCAGAGCCCAACGCTCCCACCATCCCTGCCGTGACTGCAATAACACCACGGAGACCAGCCGCAGGTTGTCATCTTCTGCACGGAGCAGACCCAGTGTGGTGGTAGCCCATGCGATGCCCAAGGACGAACATCCTTCTGCAGGTCCTGCAAGAAGAAACCGCTCCTGGAGAAGCTGCTCTCTGTGTTCTTGACCCCCAGAGCAAGAACCGTGGATTAGATTGTCAGTCTGTCCGTCTGCAGGTGCAGGGTCCATAGAGTCCTGCCTTGCCTTGTCAGGCAAATTCAGAGCAGACCCTTCTGAACAACAATCCACCGCATCTCAGGTTTGGGCCCTGGAAAAGGTTTTATCTGTTGGGAAGGGCGGCCTGTCAAGGCAGCAATGGGCTGCAAAACAACCTCCTTGTTCCTCACTGAGATGGGAGAGGTGGGAAAGGTGCAGCTGGATGAATCAAACACAAATGGGTCCATTTGAGCATCAAACACAAACAAATGGTTCCATCTGACCTTTCCTTTCCTCTTCTGTGGTATGACCCTAAAGCACCGAGAAAAGGGTCAGAACAGGAGGCAAAACCCAGCAGACTGAGATGTCTTACCAAACCCAAATACCCCACATTTGACTCAAAAAATATATGTCTCACTTGGTGCTGACAGCCCTTCACAGTTGGGTCTCTGACTCTTAGCATGGAGGTGCATGGAAGGAGCTTTGTTTACCCCACATCTCCCTAAAATCAGATGGAGAAGGTGAGCAGACTAACGTTCACACTGTTGTTGCAGGATTTTTGCTATCTGAACCTCTCTCTGAGCCAAACAGTAGTTGCTAAAGAGCAGAACTCCACCCCTCTCTTTTTCTTTTTCAACTCCAAGTATCTCTTTAATTATTCTCTCCAAATATTCTTTGGAGATAATAAATATCTCCAAACATAATTTCGGATATATTTAATTATTATCTCCAAATGTAACGTCACTGCTCAGACATCTTACAGTGATTTTGCCCCCAGATACCCTTGACAAAGAAGAGCCTCAGGCTAGTGCTTGAGAGGATGGGCAAGGCAGGGATGGCGAGGCAAGACGAGCAGGAGGGCTCGCTCCAGAGCTGGGTTTGAGGAGGATAAAACACAGCATGCGGTGTGAGCTAATGGCAAGGAGAGATTTTTTCGAGCTTGTCAGTAGGAAGCATATGGCTGCTGCTGAGCTTTCGGGCTTATTTAGGATTTAGTGCCTATTTGATCTATTTTAATCCAGATGTTCAGCTCATCACGTAATGAGATCCCACCAGAGAAATGGCCTTACGATGCCTCCCGGAGAGGCAAGGCCTCCAAAAACGCACTGAGGAGGAGGAGCAGCTTCCTCAAAACATTCATGGCTGCGCTTCCAGGGAGAGTGAACACGAGGAGCGTGCAGCTGAGGGAGCCCAGGGCTGTCTGCCATAGTGGGACCATCATACTAGAGTTGGGAGTGCAGAGGGAGCTTCCCTGGTCCTTCTTGTATCCTACTCAAGGAATTTCCAAAAGCTGAAAATTCTAGCTCCAAGCCAGAGATGTACAGAAAAGCCAAAGTCTTTTACCAAAGCTTGGACATGCTTTCCTCCAGTCTCTTCTTTGTAGCCCCCAGCTTGGACCTTCTACCTGGATAGAGGCACCATTCTCCTTATTTCTGTGCAGAGCAATTAGTCCATTGTTCTGCCTCTGCGCCATAAAGAGGCACATTCCGCTATATTGACATCAAAAGAAGGAAGAAATAGTGAATTTCAGAGTTATGGTAAGGAGGAAGGAAAGAAGAAGTAGTGGAGCATCAGAGCCGTGGTGCAATATGGAGAATGTGCCCATAGCTGTGCGCAGCAGATTTTAGGATCTCCCATCCTCAAGTTCATGCTGGGACTACGGGGCCTCTGGAGTACTGTGATGGATTGGGATCTCCAGTGGATTGGGATGGTTGGGATCTCATGAAAATGGTCTTAGTTGCAGGCTATGGCACTCGGATTTAGGTCTACGTGCCCACCAGGTGCATCAGCTTCTGCTGCAGTCCAAGGAGATAGAGAAGAGTCTGGTCTGAATTCATCTGCCTACTCATAAGCACCTAGTGTCATCAGAGATGCCCTATCTTGTGTTTTCCAGGAATCATTATGGCTGTTTGGAAACACCAGCCTTCTCCATCTCCTGAGCTGGCTTGTGTTTTGGACTCCTTAGAAGGAAGCAAAAACACTCCACATCCTACTATGGCATCTCCAAATCCCACTGTCATCACTGCACAGTTGATGTCAAGATCTGGCAGTCTGTCAAGATTAAAAATTAAAAATGTCTTTCCCCTTTGTGGCACTCATTCTGTCCAGGTCTGAGGCTAAATCAGCCACCTAGAGAGCAGGTGAAATTATGCAGGTTAGAGAGATTTTTGCTTGGAAAACAAACAGAGAAGAAATAAACCTCTGAACTTCCATATCCCATTCAAAAGAGCATGGTCAGAAGGTGGATGGAGGTGCTGGGGAAGCGTGTAATCACCTGGACTGATGGATGCTGTGGAACGGGGTTAGAGTTGGGAGTTGGCCCATTCATGAGGTACTCTTGAAGCCAGAAGCCCCAGATATCCCTCATGGAGCTACTTCTTCCTCCATCCCAGAGCAACCTCTTCCTTTCCTCTGGATCTGGGTGGCTCCCCTTTCTGCAGCCGTATGAACCATTCCACTATGTCTTCAGCCCTAGACTAGCAAGAGCCGGCAGGTCTCAATGCAACTAGGATCTCAAGTCATGGCTCGTGTGGTCTTACAGAGAACCTCTTCTCTGGGGGAAAGCTGTTGAGAACATCCTCAGCCTCATGAAGATGGCTGAAGATCTGGTAAGAATTGCATGGATTTGTGATGGGTATTGGACCCCAGGAAGACAGAGGCACTGAATGTGTCCTGCCTGCTGCCCTGAGTCCTGCCTGTGACGATTTCGGTCTTGTGTCACCTCCAAGTATCCTTGAGAGGACAAATTGCACAAAACCATCTGAGCGCCTCCTTTGGGAGCGCCAGCACTCAGCATCCAGCCCCTCGTGAGCTGCCAGAAAGCATTTCTGGCATCTCTCCAGATCAGTCACTGCTCCTTTCACAAGATATTTTCAGAGGAAAGGCATGCAGGAAAGCAGGAGATCTCAGGATTCAGTATGGAAAAGCAGCAAAGGTCATCAGTGTCTACCCAAACCTGGGGAGAGAATAGCCATATCCTTCCAGGTTCAAGAACAGGATTGAGTATTGATCCAAAGCTCTTCCTTTCCCATGTGTAGACACAGCCCCAAAGCTGCTTTGGGGCTCGAGTGTAAGTTGTTCCTATGGCTTGTGAGCCTCCTCCTCTGGCTATGGGGAGCTCAGTCTCCACATTCACTGTGGGAAGCAGAGGAAGGAGAAAGTCTGAAAGCCCTTTCCAAGGGAAGCTTTCAGATACAGTCTGGTATCAGCTTCCCAGCTAGTAATCATCAGGCTCACAGCACCCTGCCACCAGCTCCTCCTGGTCACAGAGGACAGTTTGTGCAAGTCCCATCCCTTAGTAGAACACCCAGCGAGACTCAGGCTGCTGTTCTGTGTCAGGGCTTCCATGATTGTTCTCCTTTCCTCCTAAAGGTCATTCCAGGCAGCTCTTTGTTGTTTAAAAACAGTTTTGGTCCTGCCCCAAGGCTGGCCTTCGTTTTGGAGCTGAAGCACCTCAAGCACGCAGGCAGCTGGTACCTGAAGATACCTGAAGATAAACCATGCAAAGCATTCCCACCAGGGGCAGGGTGGCCATAGGCATTCCCATTTTGATTGTACTGCTTTTCAAGCTTGTCTGGAGAGCAGTTTTGTTTCGTGACCAATCTCAGCCATCATTATTCTTCTGCACTCAGGAAACATTTAGACATTCATTATATTTCATATTTCGGTGAGACAGGAAGCGTAACACAGGTTTGGGTGCAGCCAAGATTAAGCTCATGCCATAGTCTATGACAAGCTCAAAATTCTGACCCCACACAGCTGGGATTCCCTGGTTTCATTTTTAATTTTTCTGCCCGTAGGTTCTTCTCTCCCACCTCCTCCTCACCACACAGTAACTGAGCTTTCCTTGAACCTTTCCAAGAAAAGGGCTCTTAAAAACCTGCATATCTTGACATTTAATTAAAGGGATGAGAGAGGTTCATTGGGGATGCAGAGTGCAGAGCACGGGGCCAGGAGAATAGTTAGTTGGGTGCCCTTGATGCAGCCTGAGTGAGTGCACGAGCTTTGGGAGGAGGAAGCAAAACAACATTTCAATTAAGGTGCCAGGGCATGAAAACCCTCCAGTTCCTCATTCTTTGCATTAATGATGCTGTTCTCGCTCCCTCTTTCTCCGGTAGTTTCTGGGAGGTTTACTCAGGACAGCCAGGATGTCAGAGCAGGTAAAGAGTTTCATTGCAGGGGAGAAGGGCAGGAGACCTGGGTGCTGCCAGCAGCGTTGGCCAAAAAATACTGGGACAAATGGGAGTCGCAAAGGCTGGAAAATTAGTTTTCTGAGCTATGTCATCAGTGGTGTCTTCCAGGGAAGATCTGTGTGCTCAGGTAGTTTCCTAATCCCATGGTCAACAGTACTGATATGGGCACAATCCTTTGGCCTTGTCGAGTATGTGCTAATTCTTTATGACCACTCAGCCCTCACCTCTCACCCCTTCGTGCTCCTGAGGGACTGCAGAGATGAGCTGTGCCATAAAGCACTGCCCATCTCCAGCAAGGTGGAGCAAGGAAGGCCAGAGGAAGGTCTCAGGCCCTGCAATGACACGTGCCAAGAGACTCATTCCCTTGCAAGGCACGGGCTGGCAGCAGAGATCCAGGCCCTGCTCCATGCTAACGAGCCGGGAAGTGCCCTTTGCTCTGGGAGATCTATTCTCCTTAATTACTGTGGACAGAGCCTTCCCCAGAGCGCGGGATGTTCAACAGAGGCAGAAAGGCAGAGCGAAAGAGATGGATTATCCTGTGCTGATTCCTGTTGTTGCAGGTGCTGGGCATGTCTGGAGCCAGGAGAAGCTTGAAGAGAATAGATTCAACACCCGAATCAACCTTAAATCCCAAAAGTCATTTATACTTCAAACTGTGCTCTACTCTGGAGTGGATGAATCTGCAGATTGCAGATGGCTTTAGCACAGCCACTTCCCCACCTTTTCTCTTCCTGCTCTGGTTAAGAGGATGCTCAGGACACGGACAGGTCCCCGGGTGCATTAACAACCTTGGGTAACTCTTCAGAAGCCCTAGCTGCCACTTGGTTTTGCTGTCAGTGCAGGGCACTCTCAGACTGAGCCCTTGGGAGCAGAGAAGACAAACTGCCATGGGTCTATCGTTGATATGGCCAAGATCAGCCGAGGTGACCCTACAAGTCAGATATGGGGCTCGCGGGAGCTGGTCCTCCTCCACTGTGCGGTTCAGCAGGCTTTGGTAGAGGTGCTGTATGGCTTTTAATAGTGGACTCCTTCCCCACCAGCCGCCCCCAACTATGGCACGTGCAGATCATCAGCTAAAAGCCTAATGTGGGCAGGCAGCCCACGCTTGTTTCTCTAAATAAACCTTTCCCTCCCTGGCTGACTCTCCGTCTCCTTCTACAATGGGGTGGATTCATATCTTGAGTTCATATCAGGGTCTGGGTGTCTTCTGAAGCTTCTCCAGCACCAGCCCCGCTCCTGACAGACCTACAACTCCTCACTCCCTTTGGATTTCATTCCCTCTAGCAGAGCCATTTCCAGCCTGCTCCCTCCTGCTGTCTCAATGAGTTCCCAGGACAAAACATGGGACTGCATCACAGAGCCTTTGGCAACCGAGAGAGCTCACGGTTCAAATGAGCCTACAGCCGTGTCCACAATGGTCCTTGTGAAGTGGGATTGCACACTGCAGGGCCTCCGTCACCAAGGATCTTGCTGTGCTCCAGCAGTTTTGGATCTGCAGCTCTACTGGAGCTCTGCTCCTGATCTGGAGCTCTACTCCAAAAACTTAGAGGGCAGATGCACATGTTCCTCAGATCTGGAAGTCTGGAATGAGGTGGTGATGAGTGGACACAACCTTGTGAGATGGCCCAGAAGACACCATTGGTCCAGCCCTCGGGGAAATGCCCGCAGGTGAGTTACAAGCATGGGGCTCAGTAGGATCACAGCATCTTGAGCATGATGGGCCAGGCTGGACCTGGCAACATCAATCCTGCAGCTCTAGGGTCTGTCTCTCAAAAACAGTGAGCCTGGATGGGTGGTAGAAGCAGCATAAGCAAGGTCAGACACCGCTGGAGCCAGCTGTTGGGCCAAAGCTACGATCTGTTGCTGCACCAAGCCACAGCATCCCAGGCAGCCTCGAGCCCCTCTAGTCGCTCCCTCCTGATGTGTTTCAGGTGCTTTGCAGTCAGCGCTTCGCTTTGCCACCCCAGCACCACAGGGCCTGAGCTGCCTTAAGAAAAACAACCTGAAAATGATCCCTGGTGGCCTCCCTGGCATGTATTTTTGACAGTTGTTTTTTGCCAAAATCATAGAGTTTCATGAATTTAAATGCCAGATTCAGTGCAGGAAACAATTAGCTTCAGTGAAGAAACAGAGGAGTCATCTTTGAGTTCTCATATGGCCCCTCTCCCCTGCACCAGTTTTGCCATTAGCAGGAGCACGAGCAGAGCCCTCAGCGGACCATGAGCAGCCTCAAGCCAGCACAGCTGATGGTCCTGCTCCAGGAAAGGCGGAATTAAGGGGTGAGAGACAACTCAGCTCTGCGAAGAAATCATTTGCAAAAACACCGGGTGACCCCTAGTCCTCTGGCTTAAGCCAAACGAGTCCCAAGTATGCTTCCAAAGGAGAGGGATAGAGAAATGCCAACAACAGATTTCCCAAGAGCGCTCTGTTCACGCGGGGTTTCTGGCACTGCTGGGGATGTCAGGATTTATTTATGGGCTTGTTTTCTTTCCAGTCTGCTGTGATCAATAGGTATGACCCATTGCACAATCCGATACCACACCAGCAGTCATAGCAGGCAAGTAAAGATTTTCCCCTCTGTGCACTGAGCTGTCCTGCAAGGACAGGATTAAATACTCACTCCCTCCACGCTGCAGAGAGGCATTTGAACCACTCTCCTGTTCCATTCCTATGGATTTCGGACAAGCCCCTGGATACTCTAATGCTTCATGACCCTGTTTCATGTACAGACCTCGTCCTGACCACCTGCTAAAAATAATCCCAGAGACAAAGCACCAATGAACCCAGCAGGCTTGTATCAAAGTGGGAGAAGTAAGGCCAAACTGGAGCATACCTAGCACTACCCGCAATGCTGAAGCTTCCAACTAACTTGTATTCTCTATTGCATCTCCTCCTTTTTTTTTTTTTTTTTATTTTTTTTGGGGGGGGGAATGATTTTTCTGTATTTCCTCCCTGGTGGCTCCCTGTGTTCCTCTTCTTTCAGGACATCCATAGTTTGTTAGAGGAGCAGTTGCAAGCCATAGTTCCTACACAGTGGAAGGGTGTAGTATGAGCCACTCTGGAGTCCTGGGGACTTGAATCACTTGAATACATGAGGAAGACAAAGGGATGGATGCAGGAAGCTAATGGATTACCCAGAGATTTTGCATGAAATAGGATCCTTGCCATTTCCAGAAAAGGTCTTGGACACCGTGTTGTTGGAGATGGTGTCATGTCCAACATACACTAAAGGACACCAGAAGGCCACAGCCACCTCTACACTGAGCATATGCATTAGGAGCAGAGCCATTATAAGCCCCTCTCCACCCAATGGGAAATAGGTGTCCTCTTTGTGGAGCCAGCTGCTCACTTAAATGAGCACCTGGCTCAAGGTGCTCATTCATTGTCACAAGAAAACATGGAAATTTCCATGTTTCCAAGAAAGCATTTCCATGTTTTCTTGTGACAAAGGGAACCCACCAGGATAAGTGTCCTAAGGAGACAGAGATTTACTGGTGATCTGAGTCCTTCCCAGAATGCCTAGTACAGAACTAGAACTGAACCCCAGTTTCATACCATTTGCAACCCAAACTCCTACTGCCTCCTAAAGCAGTGCTGGAGAACTCCTAACACTATGGGCTTTTTTTTTTTTTTCTCTTTTTCTTTTTTCTGCAGAACTGCTAACTACTAAAACTACTAAATAAACAGCCTATTATTGTCCACAGACCTTTTGCGGGTGAAAGAAAACCCATCCTTTTCTCTGTTGGACATGATTAAATGCCCACAGGAGACTCTTTTGCATTCCAAAGGTGACCATCACATGTCTGCTTTTTTTTTCTGGAGAACTGGTAGAAACCAGGGCAAAGTTAAAACCTCATTGCTACCCTGAGCACATGCGATTGTCTTACGCTTCTTGGAATGACAAGGATCTCTCTTTCTTTATTAAAGTGGTGGGAACGTGCAGGATCCTGTTCCTCTGTTTCCCAGATGGCATACCCAAGAGCAATGGCTCCGGATGGACATGTCACAATAAAATCTTACTGCTATTTATACAGTACCTATGACCTTCAGCTGTTGCTACATTCTGCTAGGCATAGCACAAACATTTTATAAAATATCCTGGAGTTTGTTACTGAAAGATGCGTAGGTTCATTATTTTTTTAAGGGGTCATTATATGAATCTAGGCTGAACCTTTGCAGAATGTATCTAACAACTTAATTCTTCCAGATCATAATTTCTGGGGTTAAATTTGCTACTTAAAAACACAGATGGGCTCAGTTTAAAGACTGGGAGAGAATCCAATTGTGAGTTGTCCAGCTGGTAAAACATCCTCACTGTTGAAAAATGGGTGAACTTGGGAATTCAGGCAGCTTTATCTTCCCATCATTGCATTTCACTGTGCCTTTTACCAGCTACACTTAAGAGCTATGAACCCCAGAAACTTCTTCACAAAGTGTGATGTGTCATTGTGTGACCTACTCAGCTCTCAGTGTCCTCTTGCATGAACAAGGTTGAGCTCCTGACACCTCTGGCCACAAATCAGGTTTCCCAGACTATTGTAAAGATGGCACTTTCCTCAACTTCCCTCCATTTCCCTCTGTTCCCTCTGAGCTGTGGGCACTGAGCAGGATGCAGGATTGATCCTTGGTGGGATGTGAGGCTCCCACTGCACATCCCTCACACGTTCACCCTCTTGGCCATAATGTTGAATGAGGAGCTCCTGCTCAGTGCTGTGCTCTGAGTGACCCCAACGTCTCTTTCAATGTGCCCACCTTCCCAAGGGATCCTTCTCACCATGTAAGTGCAACTTGCCTGCTTTCTTTCACATGTGTCACTTTGCTCTTAGATGCTCTGAAGATATATTTGGCATCTGCCAAGCTACACAAATTAGCAAACACTTTAATGAGCATTAGGCATCTCCATTAAAAGAGCCTCAAAACTCAGCTCCTGTCCGTGGAGGAATGTGCAAGGATGACTCTGCGATCGCAAGTTTTCATTAATATGTGGCAGACAAGTTCAACTATTGGTGATACATCATCAAAAGGGAGCCTTGGAGGGTCTTGTATTGCCCAGCAGTGAGACAAGCTGGGAGGAGGAACAAGAACTTTTTGGTCTGTTTTCCCTCAGTGATGGGAAAGTTGCTGCTTTCCTTCAGGAGAGATACAGGAGCGGGGTGAGCTGTGGGGAGCAAGGTCTCTCAGAAGGGTCCATTCATCCAACATTCATCAGCAATGGTTCCTCTTCCAACTCAACTTGCTAGGGGAAGTCCCAGGCTTCCCTAGCAAGTTGAGTTGGGAGAGGGACCATTGTAAAAGCAGAGCTGTGGTTGCCTTTTTTCTGAGTGTTTTGGGGAGGGAGAAGATAGAGGGGGGAAGGACTGTGTTTGGGAATGTTTGTTAGGGGAATCCTTGTTGAGAAAGGAGACTTTAGAAGAGCTGTGTGATGCAGTCGGGAAAGTAATGCTGGGATGAAAGAGGTAAAATACCTGGACCTGAAAAGAGTTTCTGAGCTCAGCCCAACGCAAGACGAAGGCTCTCCCTCCTCCTGCGGGGCCTCAGGCTGGTGTTTCCAGTCACAAGAGCAGAGGCATTTTCAGTCAAAACCTGCTTTGTCTCCCTTTGCCGGGCTTTGCTGTAAGGAGGGGTGGATTTTATTTCCAGGGAGGAGCCAAGCGTGCTGGTGACCAGACAGAGAGAGGCACAGGCGTGATCCGTGAGGGGGAAATCATCCATCCCCTTGCAGAAGGGCAGTCGGGGTTGACCCTCTTGAGGCTGCTCGAGTCCAGGACTCTCCTTTGGGGACCACTATGTGTTTTCAGCAAAGTGAAAGCCACCGAAGGGAGAGCGTTAGCTCAAGCCAAAGTCCTGCTGACTTTAAGAAGACTCTTGTTATTGATTTCTGGGGGACTGTGTTTTTCCCGGGAGGACTGGGAAAAAAAAACAAGGCGGTTGCCTAGGACGTCTGTAAACTCTGGCTCTGAGAGCAGCCTTGTTCAGCGCAGACCTTGCTTAATACAATTTGAGTCGAAGGTCATTCCCCGAGGCTGCTCCCTGGCAAGCAGGCAGCAAAGGCTGGAGGAGCTGCTGGCCGAGGCTACCTTCCCTGAACAGGGGTCTGAAAAGATGTGTAGATAAAAAAGCAAAGAACAAAGAGTTCTTTAAAAAAAAAAAAAAAAAAAAAAAAAAAAAAAAAAAAGGGA
>JAVCKT010030991.1:0-29635 GCA_032273925.1 Rhynchotus rufescens | reverse complement strand
AGAGAGAGAGAGAGAGAGAGAGAGAGAAAAGCCTATCTGTGTGGCAAAAAGCAAAGGATTGACTGAATCTCAAGCTGGCAAATTCAGTACTGAAATCTAGGCAATTCAGAGCCGGGGAACTGTCATTTTCCATCTGAAGACCTGGTGGTGTAGGAAGGGGAGAGCTACTAAAATTAGCCTAGACCTCAGGCCTCTGCAGCAGGTTCAGAAAAAGAGCTGGCCCAGAGGCACCTGAAGCAAGAGTGAGCGTGGGCATGAAGAGTCGAGGTGTGTCCAGCACGGCTTGCTAAGATGGCCAAAACCATCTATATGAGTTTTGCCTCTCATATAGCTGCATGTAAACATGTGAATCTGAGCCTTGCCAACACTGAGGCCAACTCATATGAGCTGGCAGATTATTTGTGGGGGAAAACAGATTGTATTTAGTCTCCTTTGCAGGAGAAAAGATGTCCACCAAGTGATGATAACGCTATTTGTGGTGGCTAGCCTGCTGGCCATTTCAGTTGGGTATGAACTAAGCCCATGCCAAAATACTGTTCTGAACTGGGGTCTTCTAGACCTCTCTTTCATCCAGAGAAATTTAGGTTTAATTATCTTACATAACTGACAGAAGAGAAGGAGGAAGCCAGTGCCACCTCTTACCTGGTGGGTTCATATCTCACTCTCATACTTGGCAGAATCAGGAATCCAGGGAGAGTAAATCCCCTTAAGGTGGTTTGGCAAAAGCAGATGGCCACCACTAAAAGGTAAACACTAGCATTTGGTGGCCAAGGGGGAAATCTTTCTGCTAATAGTTATTTTCAACTGTGAAAATGCTTGGTGATAACAAACGTTGCTCCATAAGAGCTCCGTAAGAGCAAGGTCTTAACAGACTCCATGTCTTGTGCAGATGTCTCGTGTACTCTGGTGTTTCTAAAATGCTATTTGACATGTGCATGAGCTCCAAGTAAATAGTAAATGCAACTTGAAAAGATACTCGCCTAGTGCTGAGGTAGACATGGAGATATGGTCAGCTGAATCACACCCAGACACCATTGACAAAGAGGGAATGAATTCAGACATGTGAAGTTCAGTGTCTTGATGCATCAGCTGCATCCCATGCTAGTGAAATCCGTGTAAGCTCTTCTGTCATTTTCCTTGATGCTATATCAAGGTCTGCAGGCTGTGTTTACACCAAACATTGTGGAAACTAAATATCTCAGAGCTACCTCCTCGTGGACTGACAGCATCTACAGCCCTTGGTAGTCTACATTCATCCTTGCCCTCTTGAATATTGAACACTATGGTAGACAGTTTGAAAACAGCCCTTGATAGTCAGATCTTCACTATCTTTAACAATTGTAAGCCTCCCACTGGATTCTGTAGGAACTATGTTCAAGGATGACCCTGTAGCCTCCTAAATTATGTGCCCCTTGCAACACATTCACAAAAAAAAAGGTCCCCACTGTTTCCCAGATAAACATGAAAGGAGTAGAGAGCTGCCAAAGCCAAACTGTGCCTGCAGGTTGGCGTGATGGATGGCAGAGCTCAGCTGAGAGCTGTTCAATTTGGGTGAAAGACACTGTGTGGGAAGCAACCCTGCTTGAGCTCCCAAGGTGTGTAGGAGCCAGCTTCATTTCATTTCAGCTGATTCTAGCAGCATCATCTTGCATCTGAGAAAACTAAATGCCTGGAGCCGTGAAGGGGGATGGAAGTTAGAACAAACCTCTCCATTCACTGCTGTGGGGAGAAGAGCATCAAAGTTTTCAATGGGAGTCTCGAAGCCTCTGCAAGTGATGCTGAAAGACTTTGGCAGCTCTCATATTGCACTTGAGGCCTCGAAGGAGATATCTGGAACATGCTCCTCATGATCAATTATCTGCATTTACACCTCTGTGTTCTCACATCCCAGCATCACTTTCCTAGTGAAGCTGCCCATCATTGCTTCTCTTAGTGTCCCTTCAGCATCAATGGTTCAAATTCTCTTGGATTTAGGGAGAAACATCTAAAGAAGAACCCTCTGCTTCACATAATATCCCAAAGATCTCTGCTTCTGCTCTGTCCAGCTGAAAGCTGAAACCACCTGTATCTCCCAAGGGTTGATGGCATCTCCTGTATCTCCCCTTGCTTGGAGAGACCTCTTTGGTCTTGAGCAAGTTCAGTGAGCCATTATGCTCTAGCTGATGATGAGACAGCCTTTGGCATCGGTATTTCTGAGCACCCCCAAACCATCTGCTTTAGTTTCATCCCTCTTCTGGGTCCCTGTGAGGAGGAGGAGATTCCAGCTGAGAAGAAGGGACAGGCCGCCCACTTGCGCTGAGTAACCACTGCCAAATTAGATGCCAGTACATACACACACACACTCATACACACAAAAATATTTCCACTGAGGTTGTTATGAACAATGGTCTCTTGATGATTTGCTGCGTTAAACATATATGCCTTTGGCAGCTCTTCATGGAGAACGCACAGTTCAAACATTGACCCTCCTGTTCTTGGGCCAACTCGTTGACATTTGCACATCCAACGCTGCCGGTTGCCAGGGTGGGTCATTAGCAGAGAACAAAATGTGACCCTTGTCTCAAGGAGTTTCCAAGCTAACAGCAGACACGTGGGTGTGCAAGCAATGGGAGAGCAGCATCCTAATACATGGTGTTGAGGCAGCGTCTGCTCCCACCTCTCTTTGGTCAGGCCCACGGGTCTTCACTGCACATTAGATAATCTTGGAAAAAAGCATGCTTGGATTCTCTCCTGTGGTGTTCCAGATCCTAGACACAATCCCAAATCCACCTTGCTACAGAATATATCAATGGTCCATGTGATGGAGAAAGCACAGAGTGACTTTCCAGTGCTGATCACTCCTTAAAGCACAGAGCGGCATTAATAAGGGGGATTGAGCTTCTGGGATGAAAAGCACTTGATCTTGGCATTATCTGAAATATACATGATGATCTTCACCAAATCCCAGATTGTCTTCCTTGCTAGCTCCTCCACGTCTGGACAGAGAGGCTTCCAGAGAGCCCATCAGCCCCTGGCCATGCAAGATTTTGCACCGTCTACAAATAGCTGGTACTTGCTGAAAAGAGCAGATCTGAAACCACAGTTGGCAAATTGCATCAACAAGCAGATTCTCAGCGAGGCATTGTTCCAGTTTGTATATGTCTGAAAAGAACTGTTCAGGCATATGTTAAAGTTGGCACCTTCCCTGGGACTTGCTACAATCTGACGGATGGAGCATGATAACTACATCGGGATGCAGAAAACATTCAGCAAACAGAGGAAAACAAAGTCCACTAAAGATGTTCGTGAGGCTGCAGCAAAGACAACCGGCAAGCAGAGAGCCGTGTCCTCTGGACAGAGTGTTCTGGTCTGCCTCATCACACCACTCTCTTTGCAAGCATATCTTGGAAAGAGACCAGCAGCAGCAGAGAAAAGCAGAGCAGAAAACCTGCTGCCCTTGTGCTAACCCAGAATAACCCTGATAAAGAGATTTGGCAGGGAAGAGGGAAGAGAAGGGCAGTGCTGTGTGCACTCAAACCATAAGTCCTACCGGCTCCACACTTCAAATGGTGCTGAAATCTCATGGTTTCAACCATGAGATTGGCTGAAAATTTCCTCAGGATTCAATGGAAACATGTAGCATTTGAATGACTTTCAGTCCCAGCTGAGGTCTGGACCCTGCAAAAAAAAATGTCCCTTGAATAGCAGAATCTCTGGAGCTGGAGGGAAACCAGGGCACGTTGCCCATTGGCAAGGACATGCACAACTCAGTGTCTCTCCTGGCCTATTCCTCTCTTCTGTGGATTGGGAAGAGTGCTGGGATCATCAAGGGGCATGTGGATCATGCACACCATCATGGGAGGAGCTCGCTATGTCCCCTCTTGGAGTGAGATGCAGACCATGCACGTGACTGGTGCTAACAAAGAAGAGGACTTGGGGAATGCTGTTACTCTGCATCAGGGGACACCATGTAATTCCCTTGTTCTGCTCGGGAGACTCAGCAAATGCCCAAACTGGAAGCAGTTGGAGAGTCTTAGTGGGAAATATTGCCCCTGATTGGGGATTGCCCTGATGGGGATCCACTGGGTTAGATGGACCGAGTTCAGGTTCCTGGAGCATCACAGGGCTGTCGCTTTGACCTGAGACACATCTGAGACAACTATGGCTGGATGCGCAGGTACCCCCTTCACTCTTCCAAGGTGTTGTCTCCGTGGGATGTCCCAGGGCACCCGGGTGCCCCAGCAGTGTTCCAGACGTGCGCTGGAGCCCACCTTGCCGTGGATGCAGCTCTCCTAGTGTCGATGCCGAATCGTGGAGGCGTGCTGCCAGGTGACGATCTGGGAGAGGTTTGTCTGGAGCCCGTGAGCTGCGCGGGGAGCTCACGTGTGCTCACACATCCCTCCTTCTCCTCCAGGGCAGACGCCGTGCTTCACCAACCAGCCAAAACACCGGCAGCTCTGCCCTCCTGCGCATCGCGGCGTGGGTGCAGACCATGCTGAAACCTTCACCTGTGCCCTGGTTGAAACGCTGTCCCCAGAGAGTGTGACCTAAGAAGCTGGAGAAGGCTGAGGAGCAAACTCTGAGGAGCACGAGCTGAGCTCAGGAGGCAAGGAATGGGAAGCCCATCACCTTGGCATGCAGTAGAGCCCTCACGCTGTGCCTCACCATCCACAGCAGGCACAGCCAGGCTCTTCTTTCACTCCATGATGTCTCCAAGTCCACAGGAGAGGCTGGTCTCAAGCTGTCCAGCAAGGGCTGCAGCCTGCATCACCCTGCAAACCTAAGGAAGCCCTAGGAGGAGGTCTGGGCCAGAGCAGCAGAACCACAAATGACCTGGCAACATCCTTATTCTTTGGACAAACCTGATTCTGTCGTTTACCCCTCTGAAAGAGGCAGGAACCATCGTGCTCGGTGGAGACCAGACAGATTGTGAGCAAGGGGCTGAGCTGCCCAAGAAGGGTCCTGCTGAGTTCCAAACACATCTTCTTTTTTGGTAGGAATCTCCCATCCTCACAGATGCCTCCCGTCCCTGTGTTTAGCCCTGGGCTCTGCAGGTGCCTATGTCAGTCGCAAGGCCTCGAGTTGTCCTTTCCAAGGAGGATCACCCTCAGCACCTGGAGCTCCTCCAGCGACAGCCTGAGACCACCAGAGAAATACCCACATCTTGTAATTCAGTGCGGGCAGTCGAGTGTCTGCCCGGCTCTGATGGCAGGAATCTACCTGACCTGCCAGGTCACTGAGAAGCAGCATCTCCTGCCTCTCCTGCCTTTCTCAGGGCTTGCGCCCAAGCATATCCATACATATCCATGGACCCTGGATATGGACCCTGCCAGTGTTCCTCGTAGGATGGAATCATGGAATCAATATGGTTGGAAAAGACCTTCAAAATCATCCATTCCAACCATAATTCCCATAATTTATGCTGCTGCAATCCCAGCCATGGGTGAAGCTTGGAGAGGGGTCAGCTGTTAAAGCAGTGCGAGTGTTCCCACCTAAATGTCCATTTTCAAGGGTTTTGGAGAGCAAAATATGCAAAAAAAAAAATGGTGGTGGTGAAATGAAGGTTCCTTCAGGGTCTAGAAAACAGGCAGCCAACAGGGTAGGGTGAGCAAAGGGAATGGTGGAGGAGCAGCTGGGGTTGAGCTCTTCTCCAGAGCGCTTTGGTGGGGCCAGTTCTGCACCCCCTTGAGCCCTCACTGCAGGGCATCACGGGGACATTTCCCCTTCCCAACCCCCTTGACGGACCTTCACAGACGGTCTCTAAACCCCTCTAGAGAGGGGGCTCTAAGGCCATCTCTAAAGCCGGGGACAAACCAAGGGCCAAGCCGCTTCTCGACGGGCAAAGACTGGCAGGTAGACGAGGGGTCCTGCGTCCCGCCAGCCCCACGGATGGCGGCCACCGGCGCGGGGTGGCGAGGGAAGAGTTAAGGGGAAGGCGAAGCCGATCCTCCCTCCATCCTTCCCCGCGATCCTCCCTCCATCCTTCCCTGCCTCGCTGTTAGGCTGCCGCTTTGACAGGGGGTGGGGTTGGGGCCGGCCGCCCGTTTTGCCGCAAGAAGGGGGGGAAAACGTGGCTCCGGGTGGCTCCGTGTGTGTGTGTGTGTTGGTGACACATGACAAAATGCGATGAGACCCCTCGGAGCGGGAGCAGCGGGCGAGCGGCCGCGCGGCGCCGCTTGACGCGCAGCCTTGGCCCATGCCACGGGCGCCCCATCGCTGCCCGCGGCGCGCGGCCGGAGGCTGGACGCCGAGAGCGCTCCGAGCATCCCTGCCAAGAGTAAGGCTTGGGGGCGAGGAGGGGGACACGCCGGCTGGAGGGCGCGGGGGGGTTGTCCCTTCGTCTCTGCCCCCTCTCCAAGGTGGCTCCGGGGAGGACGCGGGGCAAATTGGGGGGTCCTGCCGGGACACTGGGGGGATACAGGAATGGGGAGAAGGATGCGCGGAGGGGGGTACCCAGTGCTGGATTGTTGCTCTCCCAAACCACGGTGCCTTCGTTTGGGTGGGTTGTGGGGGATTCTCGGCAGGCGGGGGGGCAAGGGGATGGGCTCACAGCGCCGATCCCTGGCGTGATGGAGAGGGGAGGTCGCTCCATTGCGCCGAAAGTAGCAGCCGCCCTGGTTTGGCCCCGCAGGAGCGTGCGGAAATGACAGCACCCAAAAATAGAGTGCGAGGAGGGGGGGGCACACCCGCTTGCCCACGAGGATCAGGTTATTCCCCCCGCTCCCATTCCCGTTGTTTTATTTTATTTTTATTTATTTCCTCACGGTGATGTCACGGAGGGGAGCGGTGGCGGGGGGAGCGGGCTGGATCCTGCGAGCGAGCTTGCCGGCGGCGAGTGATTAACGTGCAGTTGCTGGGAATTATGTCATCCGCCTGGGCGCTGGGTGGCCCTCGCTCGGCAGCGGCGGGAGGGAGGGACGAGGCGGCGGGGGGAACGCGGACGCTGCCGTCGCCGCTCCGGACGGCGCCCGCGGTGGCACCGAGAGGCTCCCGCGCAAGGACGGGGACGCAGCTCGATAGCCCCTTGGCCATCTCAGGGTGCTGCTGGAGCGAGCCCTGGATCAGGGCCTGTGGGCTTGCGACGGGCGCGTGCAGCCCGGGTACATGCAGCATGATGTGCATGCAACCCTCATGCGTGTAACCTGTGGGTATGCAACCCTCATGCGTGTAACCCGTGTGTATGCAACCCGCATGCGTGCATCCTACATGCGTGCAAACCGACGTGCGTGCAGTCAGCATGCGTGCAACTCGCATGCATGCAACGCGGTGTGCATACAGCTACGTGCATGCAACCCCTGCACATGCAACCTGTGCGCATGCAGCCTGCACTCATGCAACCCACACGCATGCAGCCCTTGCATGCAACCTGTGCACACGCAACCCACATCCTTGCAGCCTGCAAGACACTGCTCCAGCCGGGCATCTCTGGCCAGGGGCAAGCTGGGAGAGCAGCAACTTGCCTGCTGGCCCTGGGGCCAGGCTTGGAGCAGCCCGGCTGCCCCCAGGGAGCAGGGATGGAGGGGAGCATCCCTGTCACACCGAGCTCTGCCAGCTGCCCTGGGAGAGCGCGGGGCTGGAGCTGCTGCTGCTGCAGAGCCCCACGCGTGGAGGGCAGGGACGGGAGCCCCTTGGCCACCCGCTCCGCTGGGGCACAGGGGGACGAGTGGCTGCGAGGCACGGGATATTCCCCCTGGGAGCGGCTGGTCCCTCTGCTCCCGCATCTGGAGAGGGGCTGCCGGCTGCTCCGAAGCCTCCCGACCACCCCCTGCCCCTTCCCTGCCCGCGGGGAGCCGGGGGAAGAGGAGCAAAGCCCGAGGGATGAGCAAGGAGCAAAGGGGGCTGTGGCAAAGGCTGGAGCCTGCAGCACGCGAGCGCCGCGGGGATGTCCCTGGGGAGCCTCCGGTGTCTCCCGAGGCTCTCCCGAGCCCCGGCCTCGCCGCCCTGCGGCGCATCCGCGGGGATGCACGCGGCGCCGTGGGGCTCGCGGCGGCCCCGGCCCGGCGCGCGGCCCCGGGGAGCTGCTGCCGCTCTATTTAGCGGGCGATGCTGCTAAATAGTCGTGCGAGGCCGGCCGGGCGCTTCCCTGCAATGCCGGCTCCCAAGGCAGCGCGGAAAGGCCGGAGCGGCGCACGGGGAACCGGCCACGCGGGAGGCACCAGGCTGGGACCCCCCAAACGCAGGGGAAGCGCTGGGGGCAAAGCTGGAGGAGCAGAAAGGTGCCCAAACCCTGTGTCCAGAAGAGGGGAGATGCTCTCCTGCCTTGCACAGAGGGCACTTCTCAGATCCCCAGGGAAAATCATGTTTTCTCCCCAAACCAGAAGCTCCGTCTGCATAATAACTCATTGGGGAGGAGGGATCTGGTAAAAAATGGGGCTGCAAAAGCTTTCAGTGCAGAGTCAGCTCCCAAAGGGGAGGTTTGAGAGTTAAGAGGTTGCTGGAGGAGCTGTCACAAGGCTTAAAACCGACTTCCACGTGGCATGGGGACACACCAAGGAGAGGCCCTCCATGTCCCGGGCCATCAAAGAAGTCTAGCCAAGGGTGACAAGAGGCTTCCCCTGGGTGCTCACAGGGTCTCCAAGGCTGCTCCAAGACCTGGGAATGGGGGTGGTTTGGGGAAGGGAAGGTTTGGGTGCAGATGACGGGTTCTTCTCAGTGATCCTCTCTGGAGTGCAGGCCCAGGGATGTCCTCATGGACATGGTCCCCTTCCCTTGCGCTCTGCCTTTGCTTGGGGCGTCCTTCCTTCAGCTGGGTTGTCCTCGCTCTGTGAGTCTTTTGGGGCAAGATGAGGGGATTTTGTGATCCACAGAGGTCCAAGAGCCTCATGCACATGTTCATAGGCACAGTTGTGGGGCAGGAAGGGACCAAGAGCATAGCCAGGCTGAGAGGGCCAACTTCCATGTGGCAAAGAAGATCCATGTAGCTCCTTAAGTAACGAGTAAAGAAAACAGAAGCATTAGAGCATCCCTCAGGAAAGAGTGAGGTGACTTAGGTGGAGGGAGGAGACTCTGCCCTCCTTGGTAGAGGAAGATGAACGTCACGAATGTCACCCCGAACCCAAAGCTGGTGGAGGACCTGCAGGAGCCACCAGGCTTGTCCTCGGTGACCAAGATTTCAGGTCCCACTCCTGCACGTGTCTCATGCACAGAGAGGATCCGAGCTCTGGACAAATTGTTTTCCAAACGCATGTGGATCCTGATGATTTTATTTCATGGTCCAAGCCCTACACCTGGGCCAGGAGGACACAGCCCAAGTTTCTTCCTGATTCGCTCCAAGACACCATGTCCAGGTCTCTCCATTTCCCACTCCTCCTCTCTTGGTGCTTTTGGGACTTGGAGCCAAGGACTATGAAATGGAAGTAGGGATTCAACACAGCAGATGGGTCCTGGAAGACCAAAATGGACATCCTGCCCACCCAGGGCACTGAGGGCAATGACAAGCACCTTGGCTGGCACCTTACCCTTCCCCAAGGCATCTCCGGGTGTTTACCTCCTGGAAAACAACTGTAGTCATCAAACGTTTGCAAGTGTGCTGCGATGCTTAAATGCTGCAGTTTTGACTTGAATAAGGTCTTCTTTCAGGAATTGTTGCTTCAGGCATCGAGCTTGGAGGCAATCACGAGGGATGGAAACATTCCAATTCCCCTTTGGGTGAAAATGGCCATTTTCATGTGTGAACACAATTCTATCAGCTAGGGCTCAGCAGGGCACGTAGAGCATGGGCAGCTCTTCTGCATGTTCCTGCATGGAAATCCCACCCATATCAGTCTTCAAAGAAGTTCTGCCCATCTCCATTAGCTGAGGAACTACCATTTATAAATGATCCTAGCCTGCTTTTTTCCAGAAATCTGGATCTGAATGGTAAGCCGGCAAGAGAGGCACATCACCGCAACGTGTCTTCTGCCTCTTGGAGATGCTCCAGGTTTACACAGATGTAACAGAGCCCCTTCTCCTTGCAGGAAGCTCAGAAGAAAGATGATCGTATTATTAACACATGCTGCTCTTCACACAAACAATCTCACAAATATTTATCAGCTGGAGAAATAAGCAGGCTCAGAAGTTGCCAAGTAACATAACAAGAGATGCTTGTAAATAAATATATGTGCGTCTGCGGGTGACGAATTAACCAAATCCTCTGGTATGTGGCCCAAAGACATGTTTTCCCCTGGAAGCACAGCACCAGCAACAATAATAATGATCCGAGCCAGGAAAAATGTGCGATAAGCAGTTTCTGACTGTGTGTCCACCACCTAGTGAATCATAGGGGAAATTGGTTCCATGCAGCACAGGCTGCGAGCGGAGGGCTGCCTGCCAGGCCCTTGTCTGCTGGGGAGAAATTCGGAAGGAGGATGTTCCCAGCCTTTGATTTTGCAGGAGAGGTGATAGCAACGCCAGGGCAGTAGGCTGGATTTTATCCTGCATCCACGTGGCTCTCCGGTATACCTAGAAAGAGGCTCTTCCCCATAGGAGAGGCTCAGCATTGCAAGATACCCCATCTCAGACCTTGCGTCGCTTGGTGGCTCTCCAAGACACCTTTGCCTGGGCCTGTATCACTAAATATAATTACCCAGGGTTCTCCTCCAGCTCTGAAGCCAAGCAGCATGGCACATTTCATCTCCTTACCCTTCCTTTCTGATCATGGTGGCTGTGTCCCATCTATCCAGCAGGAACGCCGCTCGCTTCAGGCCGCCCCAGGCATGCCCTGTGCTTTCTACTTGGCCGGAGATTTCCAAGGTTGTGTCTCTCTTTCCTCATCACTAGATCCTGTAGTGCCTTGCTGCATGTCCATGACACAAGTGGAGTTATTAGGGAAGAAGGTCTTCCCATGGGAAGGTCTTCCTGGGACCCTCTGAGCACCTGTGACACGGGAGTCCAGCACGGGAGAAGAGGGCCTGGCCAAAGCGTTGATCCTGGGAGCCAGGCTGTCCCCAGCCGTGGAGAATCCCTGTGCTTTTCCAGTTCAGGAGCAGGCTGACGGTGTTTGCTTGTGTTCCTCCTCCTCCCTGAGCTCGCAGATGTGCATGGGAGAAGATGCGTACGGAGAGGTCATCGATTTTATTAGCCCAGCTGCTGGAACTGGGAAAAAAAAAAAAAGGAAAAAGACAAAGAAAATAGACCAGCTTTCAGACAGGAGCTCTTCTCCTTGTCCCTGGTTTCTAATTATATCAGTTGATCTAGTACAAGCTCCTTCCACTCCCCGTGGACCACGTCTTAATGATGTCCCCATCCCTGCCCTTCGGAAGCACTTGGAATAACAACCCACCTCCCCTTCTGCTTCAGAGCCCGGGGGGACCCGCGGCGGGACTGGGATGATACAGTCGCACCACGTGCACCATCTGCCGTGACTGACAGCGTCAGCCTCCGCACACACGTCCATCCACCCTCGGATGTGGCTGCCAGCAAGGCTTGGGTTGGGGGTAGAAGGGCATGATGCAGCAACGTCCATCCACATCTCTCTTCTTGTAGCCAAAACATAACTGGCAGCTTCCCTAGCGTTTGCTCCCAGTCCTTTCAGCAATTCCCTTCCAAACGTCAGGAATGCAGGTGGCAAAGAGCGGCCAGGTATGGTAACAGGGCCAAAAGCCAGGAGAGTGGCCAGCGGGGTCTTCATGCTGGGGTGAGGAAGGCCGGAATTCATTCAAAATGAAATTCATTTCATTCATGCAGACTCATGTGCAGGCTGAATTTCCCCGGTCTCAGCTGCTAACCTGGGGATGCAGCTCAGCCCCTGCCCGAGGCCCTTCCTTTGAGTCATGAAGGCAGAGAAGTGGAGAAGACAAAGATATCCGTAACTAGGAGCCAGCTGAGTGCACCCCATAAACCATGTCTGCTGTGCCAGGCTCAGGGAGATCCCGATGTTCTCTGAGGCTTCCAGCTCCTCCTGTAATGCAGGCAATAAATCACCGCTGCCGAGCTGGTTCCCAGCCAGCCGGTGCACAGCCTGGGAGCTCACTCTCCTTCAGTCCATGGGTTCTTCCTCCCTCTTCCATGGTTTTCCCAGGCTCAGCACCCATCTGGAGCAAGGAATGCCCTGTGGATGGCAGTGAGAGCCCTAGTGCACTCATTGCACTTGTGAGAAGTTCTGCGCGACACGTCCCACCCGGCCGAGCGACATTCCCCAGCGCCAGCCGAGGGCTTCGTCCTCCCTCGAGAGCTTAAATTGGCTTTTAATAATAACAATAAATAAATAAAACCCTGGGCAAACAACCAGACCCGGTCCCCGGCCGCACTGCAAACACTCACCGAGGGGCAGGAGGCGCCGCACATTCCAGGGGGACGGATAAGGAAGGATAAGGAACAGCGACGTGTTAATGGTTCGCAGGGCTGCACTTGGGCCGGCTCATGCCAGGTGCCCCCAACACAAATCCAAGCCCCTGTCCCCAGCTAGGGAGGAGTAAAACGCACGCTGTGATTTTGCTTTCTGGCATATTTTGGGTGCCAAACCCCCAAAGCTCTGCTTGCTGCAATAAACTGAGGGCATCTGCCCACTCCGCGGCGTTCCGGGCAGCAAAGCTGCCTGCTGCAAGTCCAGCGGGAGATTAAAGCTGGCCCTTTCCCCCTAAAAAAGAGCATGAAAGAGATAACATGAAATCCCCTTGGCATATCCCAGCGGGGGCCACGGCCCCCTTTTCCTTCATCCCGCCCGGGGAACGAGAATCCCTTCATTTCCTCCGGACCCTTATCCTCCGAGGATCTTGATCTTGGGGGCGGCCGACTCAAACACCCCTTCAATCCGTCGTGGAGGGCTTAGAGGGGGATTAGCCGGAGGCTCCGCAGGCTTTGCGCCGGCCTCTGGCTCCGGGCTGGATTCCATCCAGGCTGGTGCACGGGAAGGCTTTGCTGGATGCTCACCAGCTTCGCGTTGGATGGAGGAACAAGTGGTGGTGCCTCCCAGTTGCAGAGCTGATGCTGGTCTGCATGGGGGTCAACTCTTCAGGCTGTAGCTCTTCATGCCCACAACGCCTACGCCAAGGGAGAGGCTCCTCCAAAACCCCTCTTGACCCTGAGCTTCCAGCCTGGCATTGCCATGGTGGGGACAAACCCTCCTATTCCAGTTTGTTCCTCCTTTGCAGGATGTTCTGGACAAACAAGCCCAGTCATTTCCCCTGGCGAAGCTCTGCCTTCTTCCTGCTTGTCCTGACCTGACAGATGGCTGGGAATCACCCATCACTGATGGCTTCTTCCTATTTGCAAATAATTTTCAGTAAATTCCTCACTTGTCCTTCTCAGCACTTTCCCTTCTTCATGTATCCCACCCGGTTTTATTCTTAGCTGCCCACCACATTCCCTCTTGCTCTCCTGGTCCCACTTCTCCCAGTGTTTAGCTTTGAGAGCTTTTCTTTCCAGATACCTCTCCCAAACACTCCCAGTGCAGATTTATTCCCAGTGCAAAGCTTGCATTGCAGCTGTTGACACCGAACCTTCATTCTGATTGATCTTGTTTGCTAATTAGCTGATTGCAGCAATTGGCATAAATTACCTTGGTGATTCTCCCTCCTAAGGGTCTCCAGAGGCCAACTCATCCCGTGAAGCCATGTTGGGTGGGAATGGCAGCAGTCCCGGGCAGCAGGAGATCACTGGGTGAGTGGGATGCTCCAGGGACACCTGCTATTCCTAGGACTGCCCTATGTTTTGCATAGAGGGGAGGCATAGCCTAATTCAGTGACTCTTGACTCCCAGCTAGTCATAAAGGATAGTGAGAGGCATCAGAACTTAGGAGAATTGGAGACTAGCTATTGCAGGGCTAAAAGCAGAGGAAAATGTCTATTTACAGAATTAAGTGAAGGGCCCATGTGTCTGTTCTCTCTTCCTCCAAATGCAGCTGGAAAACACTCAAATACTGGGCCAAAGACAACCTGATCGGAATAGCTTTTCATAATTACCTTGCAATATTCACTGCTATGGATGTCATGGAGAACCAAGTCCCAAGGGGTTCAGAAGCTGAGCAGTCAGTGTCACGGAGAGTGAGTGCCCTCCAACGGCATTAAAGCATTTGGGGGATCCAAACACATCCTAGGAACCCCTGAAAAACCTTTGTGGCAGGGAGGCATGGATGAGTTTTTCTAGTCCTTTTCTCTCTCAGCACCCGTCATGGATCAGGACGTGAGTCTGGATGGACCTTGGTGGAGCCCTGCTGGAAGCACCTCCCGTCCCAGCTCATTGGGATCCACTCAAGATCCATCACTTCACCACATCCCATCACATCCATCGTCGATACACCCATTTTTAACCAGAACACCCATGTTATGCCAAGCAAAACATTCTGCATGAGGACATTTATGTCTGTGAAGACACCTGGGTCATCTAATACAGCCCATCTGGCACAGCTGGATGAATCCACTAGTAAGAGCTGTTTCGCATGAGCCACCTACTTACCCTGGCAATCTTTTACACTTTATTCCTCAAATCCAGCATCATTTTCTGCCAGTCTATGTTTTATCACTCCTCTTTCTCTTTGCATCTTTTCTTGAATATTACCTTGCAATTCCCATCCTTATTAGTCTTTGGGAAGAGACAGAAAGGCCAGGTTTTTCTTAGGCAGGATGATCAGCAGGCCACACTGCTCCTCACCCTGCTTCCCTGGGACTCAGGGGAGTAAATTATCCAGGCCCAGCTCTCTGGAAAGGTTTATCCTTAGGCCATGTCATTTAGTGTCTTCCTAGGTTACTAATGGACTGTAAAGCACTCCGTCACCCTTGTGCAACACGAGACCATCAGTCCGCGTCGTCCGCGGCCAGGGGAGAAATTATCGAGCGTTTCTGCATTTTCTCCTTTGTGATCAGCAATTTTACGAGCACCATTCTGGACAAGTCTGCTGCAGTTCAGTGCATTTGCTGCTGGCGGTTTTACAAAAGCGAAGCAAATGCTGCCTCCTCATCCCTGCGCACAGTCCTCCTCACCTCGGAGAGGCAGAGCTGGTGCAGGCAGCTCCTGGGAAAGGAGCTCAACCCAAGACCCTCCTCCCAGGGGGTCTCCAAGACGAAAGGGCTGAATTCTCACCGATGCTGCTCTTTCCTTGTGGGTGCCACGGGAGAGGGGCTGGTTTGTGCATTGCAACTCGCTGCAGCAGATGCAATCCCCCTCTGCAGCCCAGCGTGCAGACAGGCACCACCTGAGGGTCCCAGGACTCTCCGTAACCATTTCTGCCCCTTTCTGGGCAGCTGGCATTGGCAGGAATCAGGCAGCAGCGGGCACCAAGGGAGAGCCAGTTTGCACTATTCATCCCACTACAAGATTGCAAGAAAAATGTTGGATACAGCCCGAAGATCTCCGCAACACTGTGATTTCGGGATGTGCTTGCGCTAACGCAGGGATGAAGCCCCCCGGCAGCTCATAAACAAGGCAGGGCCGGATCCGGCCGGAGCGATGGATACCCCACTTCCCATGCCACAGAGGAGTTTTCCTGGAGGAGCTGCCGCCGAGCGGCTCTGCAAAGGATGATACGCGGGGGTGTCTGGCTCCTTTGATCCGAGGAAGGAGCTGGGTGAGGACACGGGACTCATCAAAGAGAGGCAGAGCCAGGCAGGGACGGGTGCTGATAGGAGAAGCCGGCGCATTCCCAGCCCAGGACCTGCAGTGCTGGGCACAACAAAATTCCCGCTGCCTTCCCGCTGCCAGAAGGGCCTCGTTCCAAGGGGCAGTCAATGCCGCCTTTGAACCCACCCCAAGCACACGGCAGCGTCGAATCCTTCCCATGAGCAGACGAAAACAAACGGGAGACAAAAACCTATTCTGTGGGAGAGGAGGGAGGGGAAGGAAGTGGCTCCTATAACGCTTTTCAGGATGGTTAGAGCTTCCCATACTACTTTTTAAAATATTTTTCTGCTGAGAAAATGCCTCTGTGACGTAAAATACTGTGGGTGGAAAACAACCACCTTCCTTCATCCTCCCATCTCTGCCACAGCCATAGATTGGGTTCCATACAGTGGTGGAACCTGGCAGGGAAGATGAGGCCACGTCCACCTGCGTCTTTTCCTTGCTGGGATAGGTAATCAAAGTGCAGAATTGTTTTTTTTTCTCTGTAGATTGGGTTAGAAACACAAGGATCTGGGTGCTGATGGCCAAGCCTTACCCTCCAGAGATACGTGTGGTCCAGGTGGACCAGCACTGAGCAAGGCACTTCCCCCTCGACCCAGAACTTGTGGTCTGTGACGAGTCAATGCAAGCTGGAAAAGGCTATTTTTAAGACAACTGGCATAAGTGGATGTGTTGGAGCAGGGATCAGGGTCAGCGTGAGCAGAAGGAGGCTGGAAGAAGCCATGAGCAAAGGAGCCCTGCCAGGATTCACCTGTGGTTTTGCTAAACCTGCTTTTCCTCTGTCTGGAGGCCTGTGTGTAAGCCAGGAGGTTTATCTTGCTAGGAATGCACTCCTAGCAGATTAAAAAGGCCCTGTGACTCACTGAGTTGTGGAGAACTTCTCCAGAGCTCCCACTCCTGCAGGGATCAGGGGCTCTTGGGCATCCCAGCACAGCGCAGCTGTGTTCACGTGCACAGATCTGGTGCCCGGTGCTTCTTCAAGCCCCGTCCTGCTGGGACAGGCTGCTCGCTATAGATGTATATGAACCTAGGTAGACCTGTAGATAGACCTTGGGGTGCCTGCATGGGCTGCTCTGCCTTCTGGAGATGTCCAGGATCACATGGAGCACAAGTCACCCGGTCCCAGGAGCCCACAGGAGGGTTTACAGCATTGCCTCTCCTTTTTGGGGTGATTAATGGTTGCTTTCATCCATGGACAACTTTTGGCTCCTTACCTGCTCCCAGGGACTGGTGGACCTCTTCCCAAGGATGCTTTTCCAAGGATGCAGCCACTAATCTCCCCTTTCACCTTCCTGCCTTTCCTTCTTGCCTTGCCTTGCTTCTTGCCTTGCCTTGTGCCCAGCTCTGTCCAGGAAGCCACTTGGCTCCTCAGAGCAACATTCCCCTCTTCCCACCTCGCTTGTATCCAGCCCTGGCTCCCCAGGATCGAAGGGAGAAAACAAATGTTTTCCTGACAGCGGAATGTGTCTTGGTGGAGGCTGAGCGCGGGATGCTCCTGCTGAAAAATTCATGCTGTGTTTTCAGCATGCAAGCAATTAAGTGATGCAAATTCAGTGCTCTACCTTCTTGCTACATGGCCTACCTTCAGTTGAGAAAATGCCCTGTTTTATTTTTCTTTAGCAAAATATTAGGAGTTTCACTTCGTTTTTTAACATCGCAAGGAATCTTTCCATTTTAATCTCCCCAAACCCTCGATCCCTTTGCCGGGGGGACTTGGAGAGCTACTCCGGTCAGCTCCACGTCCCTCTCAGCTCCAGGTGAGGCTGGAAAAAGACTTGCCACCATCAGCGTTGCCCAGGAGCAGCACGGGGAAGGGGAAAAGGCTTGTGGAAATGAAAAAGATTGTGAGGTTGAATCAGAGCTCAAAGGGTGAAGGAAGAGCAACTGGACAGCCAACATGCATCAGAGCAGCTTTTCCAAGTGCTTTCCTCTCCCATCCTTTTCTCTGACCCCCTGAAGCATGGCAGGCTCTTAGTGCTTTAGGGATGAGCATCAGGGAAAGTCAATGCAAACAAAAATGAGGACAGACTCACTGTCCATGAGTCCAGTATGGAGAGGATTTTGTCGACCGCAGGAGTGCGGAACCAAGCTCTGCTCGCTTGCTTGTTGTTTTCCAGCAATTCCAGTGAGATCCCAGTTTGCTGAGGTGAGGAACCTCCCAGATTAGCTGTCCCCAGGCAAAAGGAGCACATGGTTAATGTGGTATTAACAGTGCATGGGAGGGGGACAGAAGGACCTGGTGTTGGTTGATGCTGTCTCTCCTGGGCCCCAAAGGGATGTACAGGAACATGACCGGGATATAAAACATGTCCTAGAGGAGGCTCTGAGAGCGGTACCTCCATGCAAACCTGGTTGTTTATTTGGCAAAAATGAGGCAGCCCTGAGGCACGTAGCCTGGAGGTAGAAATCCAAGGACATTTGCAGGACATATCTGAGGACCAGGTCCTGGCTTTGCCTCCCTGCCCTCCCACCAGATCCCTGTCAGCCCTTGCAAGGCTGCTAGAGCACTTCAGCCTCCCCTCCACATGGTTTATCCTTCTCCTTCATCGCTCCCAAACCTCTGACCTTCTCTTTCCACCAGGGCCCGTCTGTCTCACTGAACTCCAAATATTTTCTTTTCTGTCACGAAAAAAAATAAATCCATACATCTTTGCGTAGCTCTATAGCCGATGTATATGAATTGATCAAGCCCCTGGCACATATCGAGTGGAAGGCTAATTATAGGATTTGGAAGCTAATGGGATAATATTTCCTTTAGATGTGCGGTGCAGATGTAATTGCTTCTCCGGAGATGCCAGTGGCAGATGATGCAAGATGCCCTTATGCAACGCGCTGCTATTACGCAGCTATGGAAATTTTTCCCTCTCTTGCCCATCCTCTGCTTTTCCCTCAACAGCCTCTTTCTTTTCCTCACCCTCCACCCTCCATGGCTTGGTCAGGGAATAAACAGTAAGTGGAAAATGTGGCTTTTTAGGCCGTTCTTGGGTGCTTATGGTTAGCAAGGGAGTGAAAGGAGTTAATGGCTTTTCTTGGCTCAGAGGGGCTGGGAAAAGGCCCCCATTCACCTTTCCACTCGCCAGGCTGGAGGAGAGTCGCTCCGGAGCCAGGTCTCCCCTGTGTCCTGCTGCTCAGACGTCAGCACAGCCGCTCCGGCCATCTGCTCCATGCAGCACGTCCTGCTCCGGGAGAGGAGGCTCTGGGAATGCCACGGCCACACTCGTGCTGCAAACGGAGCCGCGGTGTCCCCGTGGGGACGAAGACCTGGTGGGGGACGATTGCTTTGGTGCAAAGCGGCTCCCCGAGCTCGTCCAGCATCACTTGTGCCGGGCGAAACAGCAGCCAGCAGGTCTGCAGGCAAAAACGCTTTTAAACCAGAGTCATTTTTGCCTGCGGCTCTTTTCTGAGCTTTCAAAGGCGCTTTTGTTGTTGATGTTGTTGTTGTTGCTTCAAATTCCCTCTCTCCCGGTGCCTCTCTGAATTGGCTTCTCCCTTTGCTGCCCTTGGAGCAGAGGTCAGAGACGCGGATGCCTCGGGGATGTTGACTTTCTCCATGGCCAGCACTGATCAAAGCGGCTGCAGTCAACCCCCGTCACGGCCAGAAAACCCTCCCTTGGCTGCAAATATTCAGGAGAAAAGGCCCAGCTTGCTGAAGAGCCCCAAGGCATCTCACAGAAGCTGCAGCAGGGCTGATCGCATCGCTCTGCTCCCGCCGGGTCCCGCTCGCCCCACCAGAGCAGGGCCACTTCTTGCTGCATCTATGTGGCTGCAGCGGTGGCTTCTCGCTCCGGGACATCACTTTGGGCTGTGAAGCAGCGTCATGAGGACTCATGTGCTCTGCGTGGCCTCCAAGCAGGTGCATGAATCGAGGAGGACCTGCTGGGGCTGAGGGCTGCCCATGGCTTCCTGCTCCAGATTTCCTGCCTAGTCCCCACTGCATCTCCATGTGCATCTCCATGTGCATGTGTCCTGCACCATATCTAGCCTGAACATCCCATGGCCATAGCATAATTCAAGTTGAAAGGGACTTCAGAGGGTCTCTAGTTTAAAGTCCTTCTTAAGGCATGGTCAGATACAAGGCCAGACCTGGTTTCTCACGGCGCTATCTATTCAAGTCTTGAAAACGTCCAAGGATAGAGACTACACAACCTCTCTGAGCGACCTGTTCACCTGATTGACCATACTTATGAGGTCATTTATGTCCTTATGTCCTTATGGGCATTTCCTAATACCTAGTCCCCTTCTTCTGCCATGACTGCACATGTGCACCTCTGAGCTGACCCAGCCAGTAGCCAACAAGACCTTTGGGGGGACTACATACCCAGAGAAGATATCTGAATTAGACACCAGCCCTCCTGTAGGCAGCTGAATGGCTGTGGTTCAATCTGTGCTCTGAAGAGACACACAGTGCCTGCTATTCTTACCTGCAACGGAGAAAACAGAGCAGCCAATGCAGAGCAGAGCAGAGTCTTCCTTTCATAAACTGAAACGTGAGTGGGAGGACACGGTGAAGGTGTTCACATCTAATGACAAGGGATCTTCCAGTTACTAGTTGTTTGCAACAGTATTTGCAAGGTGTCTGTAGTCATCACGAGTCCTTCCCAGCACTTTTGGTGTAAAAACCTCCATTTTTTTTTCTGGGACTGCCTTTTTAGATGCATTGTTATGTGCCTCCAAATTGCAGCTGAAAACATCTCCTTCCATTTGCTTTGAAAGCTGCTTCCCCAAGACATTGAGGTTTATGCCTTGCATGGAACGTGGTTCCTCTTGGATAGACCACTTGGCCCTTACTGATCCTCTCTCCAAGAGGAATCCCACACTTTCTCAGCCATATCACTTGAGATACAAGCTTTCCCAAAGGAAACCTGGGAGCCCCCAGCTTGACTCTGCCTGTTCCTGGGCTTATCACCATCACCACCAGAGCAGCCTCTCCTGGAGTGTTTTGGGTGTCCAACCCAAAGAGGGAAGGATGGAGGAAAAATGACAGAACTGTTTGCCCATATACTTTTTTTTAGCTCATGAGTTTTACATGAAGACCTTGGACAGAAGTAACTTGTTTTGAGCTCCTTGGAGAGAAATAGGTTCTCTTCCCCTGTGATGGAAGCTCTGTGGGATTGTTTGTGGGGCCGGTGAATGAAACCCCACTCCACCACTTCCTCTCATTAGCTGAAGGAAGGAAAACAGTCACTTAATGTGCATTGCTTCCCCTGCAACCTAAGAGCAGTTGTGATTAGCAGGCTCAGAACCAGAGTCCCATATGTTTTGCACTTGCTTTTGCAGAGCATCGCGTCACCTCTATGCAACCCTGATCTGGTCTACATAGCACGGCCAAGCCCCCACGTAGCACTATCACAGCACATAGACTGGGCTTTCATTGCCCACGGCTGGAGAAGCAAGAGCCAACCCTGCTTTACAAGAAGACCTGGGCTGAGCACCAGCTTTGGGCTTGCCAGCCCTGCTGAGGCTTTGACAGCCTCCTCAGGAGGACACAGCTTATACCAGCAAGGCTGTTGCTGCCAGGGTAGGAAACTATCTCTTTGCGTGACATAATCCGGAGTCTTTTGGCTTGTCCATGTGGCCTCAAGCTGAGCAGGCAGATGTTGTCACAGGTTGGAGATGGAAGACACCCCATGCTAAGTGACTGGCATGAAGGCAGCTTTGCAGGGCCAACCCTTCCTTTGTAGAGAGAGGTGACGTCCTCCTGGGCTGCTGTCCCCCACCTTGGCTCAGAGAGGAGCCTTCTGCACCAAACCTAAACGTTCACAAACATTCCTCTGTGTGGCTGTGAACATGCCTCTTATGGGCTTAGTTTAGTCCTCTTAATGTGAAGGACCAAACTCTCCCATCTATAAACTTTTAGATGGGTACAATGGAAGGGTCTCATAATCCAAGTGCAGGTGTGAGTGAGCCTCCAGGTACAGAAGAGCCACAGAGGTTGCCCAAGCTGTGTGGATTGCCGTGATTGTCCCATCTTTGGTCTCTCCATGGATGGGGATCCCTCTGGTGAGCCGGTGTTGAGACTCATGTGTTAAATCCAAGATATTCTCCTTTCCTTCCTGCCTGTGGCACCTATAACTCACCCACCAAGTGAGCGGTGACACAGTTGCTCCTCTATGCCAAGATCTTTAGACAAGATGCAGATGATCCAACAAGAGCAAGGCGCCAAGCTCTGCAAGATCTACCAGGGACTCTGCAAGCACTTGCAGCAGCCACAAGGTCCTCATTTGCAGGTTCAGGTTTTCTGCAACAGCCTGGAGGGCCTCATTTTGGAGCTTCAGGTTTTTCTGCCCTTCAGGTCTTTGGAAATGGCCTTCCCTGCAAATAAAGGAACCTGGGGGGAAAAGTCCTTGCTCACATCACTGAGCTTTCCCTGCTTTTAGAGAAACAAGCACAGCGCAGGCAGCCGGATGACTCTGCGTCCATTCCCACCTCCACTCCGCCTCGCGGCGTGCCGGGGACATCCCCTCTTTCTGCCCACCGTTCCCAAGGGAATGTCCTGGGCCAGCACCGCTCCGGCAGCACTCACTGGTGCTGACGTTTCTCAGTGCACAAAACACTTAGCTGGTCCCGCAGCAGCAGTCCAGGGACCTCAAAGTGCTCGGAGATCTTGAAACGAAATGGCCCTAATACATGTGAAGTCACTCTGCCGTGGGAGCTGCTCAGAACACGCCACTTCTGCAAGAAAAAAAAAATGAAAGGAAAAAGAAAACAAAGGGAACAAGGAGTTTGGGTTTTGGTAGAGTTTATTTTTCTTTTCCTTGAGAGGAAACAGGCTTTGGGAAGAAAAGCAGTATTTTTCTTTGTGAGAACTGAATCGTATTTTATTCTAGGGGAGGAGGGGGCATTTGGTAAAAAAAAAAAAAAAAAAAAAAAAAAAGCACATATCCAAAATATCCAGAGAATTCATTCTCAAATTCTTAAACAGGAGTACTTTTTCCACAGAATGGAAAAAAAGAAATGAGTGAGAGTCCCTGGGGTCCTGTTTGACAGCAGTCACTCCAAAGGATTTGCTGAATGGAGACAGAGGATCTGCTGCTTTTCTGGTTTCTTCTGCTCCTTTAAGTTACAGGTGCCCTTCTGGTTGTTGCTCCCACCTTCAGTGATGCACACGTGTAAATTCAACCTGTTTGTCCCGCTGAACACTGAAACATGTCTTTGGTGTGGGCAACCACGTTGGCATTGCTGGGGGCAGAGCGTGGGGAGCGCAGGCTGGCACGTGGCAAAGGGATGCTCATGGGAGGAAAAGATGTAATGAGCTTCGCAAGACCTCTGAGGGGTGTTTTTGGTGGTCCGGGTGGGTGTTAGAGGGTTTATATCCCAACTTTTGACCCGTTTCCCACTTCCTACCCTTGGCTCCATGTGTTGGCTGGATTACCACAACTGGGATTACCACAACTCCGGGTCTGTCCCAGAGCAGCGCAGGGTGAAGGAGCTCGGGGATGTCTCCTCAGGCTATTTCTGAGGTGCCTTCTACAGAGCCTGCTGTTGCAAGTCTCTGTCTCTTCTATATAAATAGCCTCTGTTTCTTGAAAATCCCTGCTTCTGAAGCCAAAAGGGCAAAATGAAGAGCCTGAGGCTCTCCAGGAACGCGTTTTGGTGCAATGTGCACCTTTCCCATGCGCTCGGGCAGTGTATATTGCTCCAGGTTCAACGCGTGTGCAACTCATTAGCATTAGCATAGATTCTCGTTAGCATTATTGCTCTCTTCCCGTCCCTGTTGCCTCGAACGCGCTGCTGACGACGCTCAGTTCCCAGGACCGCGACGGGCGACCCCTTCGCTACGGAGACGTCGCGCGAGGAGAAAGCCTGGCTTCCATTTACCCTGCGTGCCTGGCTAAACGCAGCGATGACTCCCCCTTTCCACACCGCTTGTGCTAAGCTCGCTGCGTGGGAGGGGGTGATAAATAGTAAAAGTGATGGAGGGATCAAATCTCATCACTGCCTTTTCTTTTTTTTTTTTTTTTTTCACAATTGTGCATAGCTTCCTCAGTTTGCGGCTGAAATGAGTCAGTTCGGCCCGCTCCTAACGTGGCACTTTTGCATAAAAAGCCAACAGGCCTTTCCCGGCGGCGGCTAACCGAAGCTAACCATTAACCCCAGTCTCCCCGCTGAGCAAAGCGGAGGCCGCTGCAAAGCTCCCAGGCCGCGTTGTGTTGCTCCCTGCCCCTCTCCCGGCAGCCAAGGGGGTCTCCCGCGTGTCCAGCTCCATCCCTGCCCGCAAAGAAGGAGTTAAGGGCTCCGCGGCGCCGGTGCCCAATCAGGCAGAGCAAAGTGCAGGCGCTTCGCCCCAGCCAAGCAACAGGTGATCTCTTGTTTACGCCAGGTATTTCCTTTTCACTATCCATGTTGTTTTATTCTTCTCCTCCTCCCAGCTGCAAAGCAGGTGGGGAAACGACCCGGGAACCCCGGGACGGGCAGGGAGCGCAGGCGGCGGAGGTAAATCCCGGTCCCGGCGCATCCCCTTCCCCTTTCGCCCTGTTTGCTCGGCGTGAGAGGGGAAGGAGCCCACGGCGGCGACGGGGGCTGAGGGAGATGGTGGCTCCAGCGCGGCCGGAGCGGCCGCTTCCGCTCTCCCAGCTCCAGCCTGCGGCCGGGACCTGCAAATCCGCCGCCTCTGGAGCTTGCTCCTGGCTCCAGGGAGGAGTTAGCGGGGGAGTCGCTCTGCGCCCTTGAAATTCCTCCGGGCGAGTTAATGATAAATCGTGGACGGGGCTCGGGAGCCGTGGGTGCCGGCGGAGACGGCTCTTGGGGAGCGTGCTGGCTCCCCACTGGTGCGCAGGTTGGTGGCCGCTTGTGGGGCTCTGGTTGGGCCATGCCCCATGGCACCATGTGCATGGAAGGGGCAAAGCTTGGGAGGCGGCAGTGCAGGAATTGCTCTGGGATCCCCTGGGATTCGGGATCTGGGAGCAGCAGCGGATACCCAGGGAGATGCTGGGCACGATGCTGGGGCAGAGCCCTGCTGGTGGGCGGCTCTGTGGGGAGATTTCCTGGTGGAAACCACTTGTGGGTCCATCCCCACACAGGTCTTTCGCAGCCACAACTGTTATGGGCCAGTCAAGAGCGGCCAGCTCGGTGCCTCTTCGCTCAATCCACGGCAAGGAGGTGCATTGGGATCATGCTTGGGGCAGTGGGAGCAGCTTGTCCTGGATTAATAATAGCAACACCCAGATGGATTCGTTAGGGTCGATAAGGGGCTTGGGGCGCACGCGGCTGCCGCGCTCCCGAGCCCTGCGCTCCGCGGCACCGACGGGCGACACCGGAGCAGCGCCCAGGCTCCAGGTTCGGATCCGCATGTTTCCTTCGGGCGGTTATTGAACGTATCCTCCCATTTGCAAATGGGCCCCGTGAGCCGGGCTGGGTGCAACGCGAGCTCCCCTGAGTGCTCGGGGCTGCAGAAATCTCTGATGGACGTGTCACAGAACCACGGGCACCCTGTCCCGGGGGCTTCCTGGTGCTCTCCATCGTCTTTGCTTCTGGAGAGGAGCTCAGCCGCTGGCCAGGGAGGGAAGCAAGGCCAGGGGAAGCAGGCAGAGACTTCTGCACCGCGTGCATGTGCACCTGAGACACGGCGAAGGGGGAAGAGCGATAGCGACCGGAGGGGATTAGCAGAGGGAGGTGGAGCCGGCCGCGCTCCCGGCTCCAGCTCCGGCTCCGGTGGGAACAATGCAGCCTTTATGGAAGCAGGGAGGTGGCCGCTTGGCACGCAGGGGGACGGGGGCGGCAGCGAGCGCCGTGTCCCCTGGCCGGTTGGGGAACATGGGACGCGACAGCTTGGGGACAGCGTGTCCCGTGGCCAGCCTGGGGACACGGCGCATGGCGGGTGAGATGGAGGATGGGGTGGAGTGTCCCTTGGCCACCTGGGAGGGTGCAGGACATGGGAAGTGGGTGGGATGGGAGAGTTTGGGATGCGGCATGTTCCTGGCCAACTGGGGGGACATGGGACTTGGGAGATGAGCCATTGGATGGGACGGTTTTGGATATGGTGTATCCCTTGGCCAATGGGCGGTCATGGGAGGTGAAACACAGGCTAGGAGGCTTTGGAATAAAGTGTGTCCCTTGGCCAGCTGGGGAGACTGGGGAGGTGGGAGGTTGGACATGTCCCTACAGCATGTACCCTTGTTATTTGGGACATGAGACATGGAAGGTTAGATGCAGGATGGGACAGTTTGGGATACAGCATGTCCCTTGGCCATTTAGGACATCAGACATGGGAGGTGAGACATAGTATGGGGACGTTTGGATACAGCGAGTCCCTTGGCCAACTTGGGCCCGTGGGAAGTGAGACATAAGATGGGAGGCTTTGGGATACATCACGTCCCTTGGCCGGTTGCGGGACAAGCGAGGAGTTCCCAGTGCCGGAGAGGTGTCAATCCAAGCGCTTCCCCCGCTCCATCCCGGATAAGGGCCCTGTAGGAGGCAGTGGCTGTCCTGCTCTCCCTCTGCCACACAACTCAGGAGCCGCCTGGGTCTTTTCATCTCATCCCTTTTGTCTCGGGCTTATTATGTAAATAGCTGAGGCAGCCCCCATAATGAGAAAGTAGTTTCCCAGAATACAAAGGGCTGTAATTATCTCATTAGCAGGCAGAAAGGGAGAGGAGCCGGTTTCTAAGCCGCTTTCTTCCCTTTCCCTGGGCAGCCCAAGCAAGCGCCACCCCTGAGCAGTGGCTCCCTGGCCCACCTCCTGCCACCCACCTGCCGGGAGCGACTGGGAGGACGCTGGGGACCTCCGTGCAGACCTGCTGCGCTCTCCCCGCTCTGGGATCTGAGGATGTTGCTGGTGCAGGTTGTTCTGATGATGCTTTGAGGTCAGGGAGGAGCACGCTCCGATAGAGCAATGTGTATAAATAGGGATAACCCAGTAGCTGGCTCTGAGGTGAAGCACCAGGCTGGAGGGTCATCCTGCAGGTCCATGGGTGCTGTCTTTAGCTGCAGAGGATTGTGTTAGAGTAGCATCCTTGGTTCCTGCAGTGTTTAAGCACTTGTGGGAGGTTTTGAGCCTGCTGACGTGTTGGCACCATCCCTGTCGTTGTGTATCCCCCATGAAGCTGCAGGGCTCACTGAGGAGCAGGGACCTGGGACATGTGCCCAAATGAGATGCTCCTCAACAGGAATCCAGGACAAGATCTTCGTAATGGGTTTCTGTGGGAAAAGCTTCTGGGTTTTCTTATCACACACACAGCAAAAAGCACCTCTAGGGCCATGGTTCTGCTTTCCTGCAAGCTCCGGGCTGGGTTCTGGTGTAACTTGGATGCATTTTCCTGCTGGCATGCATCACTTAGACATGGTGTGATGCGAAATGGCCTTAGGTTTGCCCCCACGAGACCATCCCGGGATTTCTTTGGTGCCGTTTTGCTTCCTGAACGGATGCCCTGCTTGCTACCAGCTAAATGCTGAAGGCTCCGTGGCAGAGCTACACAGTGCTCTCCAAAGCATCCCTGTGTGCAGCGAGGTCTCCAAGCCCTTCCCAAGGTCTCCAAGCTCGTCTTGAGGTCTCCAAGCTCTTCCCGAGGTCTCCAAGCTCTTCTCGAGGTCTCCAAGCCCTTCCCCACAGCTCTGCCCCTGCCTCCTCAATCCTTCCCCCTGGGTTTGCCCTTGTGCAAGACTCCTGGGTTGCTTTCTCGCCAATTTGTTTTCCAAATCAGGTCCAGCTGGGTGGTCACCCGTGCACCAAGCACTCACACGGCCCCGGAGAGCTCATCCATCTCCCTTGCACGGCAGCAACTGCAAAGTCTTTGCAGCGCAGGACGTGCAGACAGGCAGCCAGCGAGAAGGATGCGTAGGCGGATGGAAACACCGCTGCAGAAGAGCCCTCTTGGGGTGACTCCTTGATCCTCCCCGAATCTGCTTTTTTGGCCCTGAATAGTAAAAGAAAAAAAAAATAATAGGAAACCTTTACAGCCTCCAGGTACAAAACTCCGATTTGCTTCAGTGGGGATAAATAGAAGAGAACTCTGTGTCCCTGGGAGGCAGCAGGAGTTGTTCGCCTGACATGGTCTGGCTTCTGGTGGTGGAAAAAACGTTGTGGCTGAGAACCGGGAGAGCTGCGTGTTTTTGCAGGCAGGTTTGAGCCCAGCAGGGTTGTACTTTTTTGCAGGACTTCAGCGGTGGAAGAAAACGCAGCAATTGCCAAGTCAGGATGTCAGAGGCAGGGAAGAGGAGTTGGAGAAAGTGCAGAAAAGAGCCACAAGAATCATATGAGGGCTGGAAAAAAAGTGTCCATCAGTGAAAGACTGGAAAAGTTCTTGAGAAGGGTAGAGGAGGAGGAGGAGATGCACTGGAGGTGGGTCACAGGAGAGAGGTGGTCTGGAATCCATGTTATGGTGATGCTCTCGGTCAGATAACTCCAGCATCATCGTATGGAGATGCTGAGTGCTCTCTGGTGATGCAGAGGAGACAAAGCAGTAGCAGAACAGTGGTTTTGGCCCCATCATCGGGCACGGTTACTCTCACAGAAGCAGTGCAGGCCGCCAGACTGGTGGTCGTGGTGTGTGAGGAGATGCTGAGAGCTGGGCTCATTCAGCCTGAAGGAGGTGAGGGGAGATGTGGCTGCCACCTGCAACTGTCTATGGATGGTGGTTAAGGGAAGAAAACACATCCAGGCCCACCTTCAAAGCGCATGTGGATACGACTCCTGGGTTTCAGCAGTGCTTTTTCCCCAGTGCTTGCTAAAGTTTCTCTAGACAGAGGCGATGTTGCTCCCGGTGGAGTCCGCTGTCCTCCTGCTTCTAACGCCTTCCCTTCCCTGTCCACACATCTCTGTACAAGAAGCTGAAATGCTCACAGCTATTTTTCTTCCTCCCGCTTTGATGCCATTCCTGGCCTGCTCCATCACCCTGGGGTGGGATTTCTTTTCATCTCCAGTGATACCTCCACTGCCACCAAACAGAGCCCTAACCATAGTGCGGGTGTAGGTGCTGGAAACACACATCTTTTCCTTGCATTAGGAACTGCAAGGAAACCTGATGGCAGAAGGTCATGGGAACCCCTGTTAGAGCAACCAAGGGTGGTTGGGGAGGCTTCTGGACCTCGGGATGCCGCGGGGACCACACGCCGGGGCTGGCGCGCGTGCCGGCGCACGGCGCTGCTCCGGGCCGCTTCGTTAGCCGCTCTGCCCGCCAGCACTGACTGATCCCCTTCCCGCGTGGCTCCCTGCCCAGGTATGTCTCCCAAAGGCCTCCGGGGCCAGCCCGTTAACAATTAACCTGCTCGGGCAGAAACAGAGCCAGGCCTCTGCAGTCGGGGCTTAGTTAACTGTTCAGCTGCTTATCTGAGCGCAATTTTTCTTCTGTTGAACTGGAAGGCATTTGCTAAATCGCTCGGGTGAAGCAAGTGTGAAGGCGCCGGAGCTGTTTTGTGGGTTATTGTATTCACAGCAGCACCCATGAACCCCCCAGCGTTGCAGGCAATGAAGAAAGTCCAGGTGAGAGGCAGCTGGGAGGACTGGGGAAGGGGAAACGCTGCAGGTCGTGCAGTGGGGAGGTAGCTGTGGAGCTGCAGCAGCTCCCGAGGGTGTCCAGCCATGCCCAGCTTGTCCCTTCGAGCACAGGCACCTGAAATCCCTGTATCCCCAGCTGGATACAGGGATCCTAGCTCGCGCAGGCACGAGCACGGCCCGCAGCACTAGATGCCTTTTCAAGGCAGCGTGCTTTGGTGGAGACGTGTGCTGGGGAGCCTGTTTTGCCTGTGATCCACACAAAGAAACTCATTTTTGGCTTTTTTTTTTTGACACACAATTGCTCGGAAATGGGAAATTAGATCAGTGTTTTTTCTGGAAAGGTTCCCTTCTCCTTTGTGTCTGCAGAAAGTCCCTTCGTTTGGGGTTTTCCTGCACTCACGTGGGTTTCAGGAGCTGGAGGGAGGGCAGGGCTGAGTTTCAGCTGCTGTTTCGATGGATGCCAGTCGGATCGGGAGCAATTTGGGCAGAGCTGGTTCTCCATGGGGATGACCTGGTGTCTTCCAGAGGTCCCTCCGAGCCCATGGTGAGGATGAAGAGCGAGGTGGTCCAGGTGTTTCCCCATTACAGCATTGCAGATGGACTATAACACCTGGAAAGATACAACATCTGGGAAGGCCAACAGGTTGCTGAAAGCTCTGAAGCCCAGTGGTGTTTGGATGCATGTGGTAA
>JAVCKT010030989.1:0-19033 GCA_032273925.1 Rhynchotus rufescens | reverse complement strand
TGCCAGCCAATAGGAGGGCTGTCCTGGGGGCGGTGCCATGGCAACCTGGGGCCCTCCCAGGCGGGCAGCAGCTCCACCCCCTGCTGCCCGGCGGGACGGCGCCATCTTGTGGTCGGCGCCATCTTGTGGTCGAGGTCCCACTGCACCCCGTGCCCGTGCGCTGCCCGGCGGGGCTGGCTCTGCGGCAGGGGCCCCACGGGACAGGTCAGCGTGGGCGCCTGGGCACGTCCTGCCCTGGCTATGGCTGCGCTGGCCCAGGAGCTGCCTGGCACCAGGTGTTTGTGGGGCGAGAGATGGGGAGGGTGCCCTGTGAGGAGTCTGTGCCGCTGAGCAGAGAGGCCCCTCGGGAGATGGGCTTTGAGGCACCTTCTGTGTGCTTGTAACCCTGTGGCTGGGCAGACACTGGGACTGATGAAGGAGATTTTTGGTGCGGGCAGGACGAGGTAAGGCAGCAGCTCCCAGGTAGGTGGCACCAGGTGTTTGTTTTTGGGGAGGCTCCTTTGGCAAAGGTTGGTGTCCCCGAGCAGAGAGGCCCCTCTGGAGATGGGCTTGGAAGAGAGCCCCTGGAAGAAGCTTCCTGTGTGTGGGTTGAGCCGTGGGTGCGTTTTGTAGGGGATCATGGGGCAGAAGAGAAGACCCATTGGTGTGGGGCTGCCTGTCCTTGCTGGCCAGGTGACACGGCAGCACCCGGGAGAGGAGAAACAGCGACTCTTGGTGCGTCTTTCCACCTGCCTTTGCTCAGAAATGGCTCCCTCCGGGTTGCAGCTGTTGCAGACAGCGGGACTGGCACCAGGCCGGCCCGCGCGGAGGAGGGAGTAGAAGAGCTCGGTCAGCAGCTGCCAGGCAGCTGGGGGCAAGTGTTGGGGTCAGGCTTGTCCTGGCAGGGATTTGTGCCTTCTCTGCTGCCTGGGGGGCACCGGGAGTCCTGAGCTGCATTTGGAGTAGGTCTTTCCTCTCAAAGGACTCCTGCCCACCTCCTGGGTAACAGCAGCCCCCGTGTGGCCCTTCTTGGAGATGGGCTTCTGGCCCCAGAAGCTGGGATGTTTTCTCGGGATGGCGGGAAGAATCTGGAGGGAGGAACTGGATTAAAAATGGGTTCCTCCCAGGGAGAATAAAGAAGCTTTCTAAGAGCCTGACAACTTTGTTCCCTCCCTAATGCTGGAGGTCTTAATGATGCCTTTCAGCTTGATGATACAGGGCTCCAGCATCTCTCCTATTTTGCCCAATTTGCTCTGAAAAAAGGGGGACTTCTCAGCACCTTCTAAATGCCCCTATGTCCCCATTATTCACACAAGGTGAGAGGTGCCCCCATTTAGACTGATGCTTTTTCCTCACTGCAGGTTCAAGCTTGAGAGTAGAGCTAAAAAAGCACCTGGGGCACCTGTACAGCCCAGGCAGGAGGTGGAGAGGAGAGAAGAGGCCAGCACTGGCCAGAAAGGTAATGGGACAGCAGGTTCTTGGTGGGGGTTTGTGCCTTCTCCTTCGGTGCTCTTGGGTAGGCCGTTGGAGCCCAAGTGACAGTATGATGGCTCAGGTAGCGTGAGGCACTGGAGGTGACGCTGCTCACCCAGTAGGGCAAATCCCATGAAAGTCCTGAGGGAACAAGTGCTCAGTGCAGCAGAACACTCCCATCTGTATGGACACCTCCAAATTCAACTTCCTGTCATTTCCATCCCCTGAGCTCAGAAACAGGCCTCAGAAACCTGCCCAAAACAATGCATTGGTTTGGATTGTGTCCACAGAGCAACTATAGACATGTGAGGTCACAGAATCACAGAATATTCAAGGTTGGAAGGGACCTCTAGAGATCATCTAGTCCAGCCTTCCCGCTCTAGCAGGCACACCTAGAGCATGTGGCACAGGGTGGCATCCAGGCGGGTTTGGAAGACCTCCAGAGAAGGAGACTCCACAACCTCCCTGGGCAGCCTGTTCCACTCCTGGGCAGCTCTGTCACCCTCATGGTAAAGAAGTTCCTCCTCACCTGGAAACCGAACTTCCTCTGTTTTAGCTTGTGCCCATTACCCCTCATCCTATCGCTGGCCACCAATGAAAACAGCTTGTCCCCTTCCTGCCTGCATTCTCCCTTCCTGAACTTATACATATTAATCATATCCCCTCTCAGCCTTCTCTTCTCCAGGGAAAAACAGGCCCAGTTCACTCAGTCTCTTCTCATACGAGAGATGTTCCAGTCCCTTAATCATCTTAGTTGCTGTTCTCTGGACCCTTGCGAGGAGCTCCACATTCCTCTTATACTGGGGAGCCCAGAACTGCACACAGCACTCCAGGTGCGGATGGAGTTCCCTTTTTCGCTTTTCCCTTCTTGTTTGCCTTGCTTCACTGTATTGATCAGGCAATTTGAAATTTTTCCATCCTTTAATGCCATTTCCAAACTTCCATCTATCTAGCCCCTTATCTCTCCCAGGCAAACTGATAGGTGCAATGTTACTCAATATAGCTTGGTATGATTTCTGTATTTAAATATGACATTATATGCATAAATGGAATGAAGAAATTCATGAAAAATATCCCTCTAGGTGTCAAGTAGAATCTATTGTTATTATAAAAGAAATGAATATGGAAGGATGGTTTAAAAATAGACAAATATAAATGATGAACAAATTTGTAGAGGACAATCCTAGCAATTATATCCTTCTGTAGCAAGACCAACAAGCAAACAAAAAAGCCCCAGGAAAACCCCGTGTATGAGTGAACATTTATTCTATTTCCCCTGAAAAACCTTGAATGGATAAAATCTGTTCAGCTTTGAACTGATGTAACACAAGCAGTTCCAGAAGGATGATTCCCTGCCTGTATCAGTGATATAAAACTTGGATCCTTAAAGCAAAACAAGTGTTGTCACTTTAACACAATTTCTCTTTGAGAAGTTTTCTCTATTCTTGTACAAGTGGAATCCTAAAAACCTGAGCCTTCTGGTAATTTTCATGGAGAATTTGTAAGGAACAAGAACACGGACCTCCTAAACGTATGATTCACTTGGGGCAGAGTCAGTGACTCACAATATATTCACTTAGATTTTGAAATTCCACACAAGGAAGTTAAAATAGCGGAAAAAATGAAGAACCTATAATAATGCTGGCAAAGACTCCAAATTCTTGCAAATAAATAAGGTTTTGGTTTGCATTGCAGAGTACATCAGACTGTCAAAAATGTATTTTTAGCCTTTTAAAAATAAATAAGATCATGAGAAAATCTTTCTAACTGAATGAAATAAATGAAAGCTGTTGGGAGCTTTTCTAATTTTTTGATGAATAAAATATATACATGTATAGATGTAGAGAGAGAGAGATGTAAGTGATGTACTTTTTTTTTCTTTCCTTCCCTGAAGCCCTACTGCTGTGGAAACCAACTAAGTGTCTGAACTCTACCTGCTAGTCTATTTTTCTTTGCACAAATCTCCCCATTCAATTGAGGTGGACTGAGAAGAGCTTGCCACAGTGGTTTAACTGCAGATTTAAGATCATAATATATGCTAAATGAGAGATCCTGTGGGAGAGTTTCACTCCTGAGAAGCAGCAGGACCTCTGGTTGCTCTTTGGTTTCATACCATAACCCTCCTGGTATGCTTCCTGGACTCATATCTAAAGATTCTGCATAAAGCATTGAAATAAAATCTGCTCCTAGCCTTTGGTTACAGGGCTTTTCACACAAATTTGCACTTTGTTCCTCCCTAAGTTTGCACAGTAACCAGATTGGTGAAAACAAATGAAGAGGACCTTTGTGCTCCCATCTGATGTTGGTTCAGATCACTGGAAGGATGTTCTGATAAATAAAGAGCTGCAGGCCATGTCAGAGCCCCTTTCCTCCTCCTAATCCACAACTCAGTTAAGAAACAACATATTTTTCTTCATTCAGTCCTCCTTTTATCTTTTCTCCTTCTCATGTGTCTGTGGGTTTTTTTTTTCTTTCCTCTTTGTTATTGCACTGCTGCTGAATGTTGATGAGAGACTACTTAGGCCAAAGCCAGAGATATTTTTTTTCCCTCTCTCTCAGGTCTGGCATACCTGATCCTTGCATTTAAGAATACTAGGTCGCTTAGATGACCTGAGTGGTGGGTGGTGTCCCACAGTGCTGTTAACAAAAGGTGGTGTGTTAAGAGAAAAAGATGAAATGCTTCTAACAGTGAATGTTGCAGAAGAACAAAATGGTAGTTTTTCGTGCCATGACAGCAAAAATCACAGGATAGGGTCATACTGGAAAGAGGCGAAAACAGAGGTTCAAAGCTGATGTTCTGGGTCAGGAGTTTCCAAATGTATACTTACTTTTACATCTGTTGCACTGATTTATATACAAGGTGGAGGTTAACTGTTTGCTGTTTGCCTTTTGCTACAGCATCCTCTGAGATCAGGCTTTCTTGATTCTAATTCAGAAGAACCTTACTGAAGATCATTTGACTTGACCTGGTTAAAGTCCCATTTTAAAATTGTATCCTCTATACACATAATAACAAAAGAAAGTAAAGCCTAGACCAAGGGGACAACAAGGATCCTGGCCTCTTTCCAGGTAGGATCATATCCCGTTAACATTGGTAATTGTATAAGCCCCTGCTTCTATTTGATATTGGCACACTTTGGCTAGAGGTATAGGAGGGAAGGGACCATTGGTTATCTTTCCTTGCACCAGCTAACAACAGCTGATATTGGACCAAAGAAATACCTGTCCATAATGCTAACGATGAAGGTGTAGAAAGGCACGAGGCCTTCCCAAAGCTGTTAAGAACTGCACCAGTGCTGTGCAGTGTGGACAAGCATTTACTAGAGGATTCTGCAATAGGGTTGATAGAGCTTATTAGCAGAGCAAAATATCTATTGTGGACCACCTAAATGCACGCTTGATGCAAAACATGCAAATTCATTGGCTTCAATAGGGCTATTCATGTATGTAAAGCCGAGCACGTGCTTAGCCTACTGTTCAGTAAGGTAGTGATGCCTTTTGTTACTCTGACCTTGAGCCTTTCTGTTGTTAGTGCATCAAGAAAGTCCATAATTTCTTTAGTTGCTACCTTGGTAACATTTGTGAAAATACTTCTAGGAAAAACTTGCATTGAAGAATGATAATGGATATTTTATAATGAAAATGAAAATATGTTCTAGTTTATCATCACTTTTTTAATGGAAAATTTGGAGACGCTTGAAGGAGTTCAGAGTAAATTGTGAAAAGCAAAAGATTGTTGCCATCTCAGATTTGCCTGATCCTCACAAAACAAGCCATGCTCAAAGCAAGTGGGACTGCAAGAAGCTTGCAAAGATACTTCATTGAGCTCCATCTTGTTAAGTAAGTGACATATTGCAAAAATCATGCCTTGTTTGAGCAGTAGTGGCTTGGAGAATAGGGCTCTCATAGAGCAAAATATTGGAGACATTGATATTAGAAAGTAGGCAGCAACATATTTCTAAGCATAAGTGTGTGAAAATACAGTAATCTGTTTTGCAATGGAAATACCTGTATGAGACAATTCTAGAGTCTCTCAAGCAAACACATGAAGAAATGGTGCTCATAGCACAAAGCATAATTTAAAAGCAAGTGTCAAATCTCCTGATTTCCTATATCTTCATGTATTTCTTATTTACCATATAATATTTAAATGCTTCTTACATTGTTTTAAAAGAAAACTGCCTAACCATATTTAAATAAAAAACTCCTTTCACTTCCCATGCTACAGATTTCATTTTATCTGTATGAGAAATGTGAAACTAGGGAATTAATAATTATTTCACTTGGAAAGGTATGAAGCAAATTCCATTGCCTTGGTCTGATTAGAATCTTTCCCGCTGGTTTAATTAAAAATGGCCATGTGACAAGCAAAGAAAGCATCTCTCCATTGGGGTGGAGGGGGAGGAGGGATGATATTGTATTTTCTGCTAAACAGTGAAACCTGAAGTTCCAGAGTAGTAAAATTTAAATGCTTAATGCAAATGAAAAATGCAGACTCAGGTCAGCTATAGACAAATGTCACTAGACTGGATGCAAAATGCACTGGAGGCAGAAAAGATGACATTTATCAGTCATCCATACATCAGTAACTAAAACAATTTTAGGGTTGTCTAGACAGACATCTATTATTCCTTAAATTTAAAAGCTTTAGTAGAAAGAAAACAGCAAATGCTCTATTTATATTTAGGGCTTCTTTTTTTCTTATTATTATTTTTTTTCTTTCCAAAAGAGAGATAAGATAGGAATAGAAAAAAAATGATACTTTTCAGGATGAAAAGTACTTTTTTTTTTTTAATGTCTTTTGCTGCCTGTGTAAAGGAGGTTTTCTTGGCATGTTCTGAAGGCAATTTAAGTGAATTATCAGAGTGTGCATGCAATGCTGCCTGTAATTATTACAGTACAGCCCTGTAATATTGAGCTTAATTACTGTGTACAGTGTTTGGCCTTTATGTTTTCTGCTTAATTTACCCTGCATAGTTAACGTGAATTTAGTGAAATCATTATGCACCTTTCAGGTTTCTTCTTTGGGAAAAATATTTACATTCTCAGGAGAAACAAACTAGAATAGATCCAAATATTGAGGTAAATTATCCTGGTAGATGGATCCATTCCCCTTGTTGCTTACATGGAGCCATAGTTCTGCAAATACGTATTCACGTTCTTTGTTAAAATCTGTGAACTTAGCCGCAGTAAGATCACTCATAAAACTTCAGCTTCAACATCTGACTAAATATTTTTACTCTCTGAAACACATGTGATGATAAGTGCTTTTTCATTTTTGCCCTAGGAGTACTGAGCATGTTAGTGAGAACGTGCACAAGATTGCAATTGTTCTCATTGCTTCACACAATACATACAGCATATTTTGGAATGAATGAATTTATTTCTATGATGAAATTATTTATCCTGCTGCTTCAAATTAAAGATAATCAAAGCATATGCTGTATTTAAGCAGAAGCAATATAGCCCTACTCTTCTGCAGTCTGTTGTCCATTAATATCTCTCCTGTTCGCAGGTCTCATATCTCCTCCTCTAGTAGGAGGAAACAGCTCAGTGTCAGATTACCCTTCTGGCAGCAGGGCTGAAGTGGAGGCTATTCAAGCCCTGATCTTTACTGCCAGCAGTTTAAAGCGCTGCAAAATGTAAGGTCAGCTCTGGCTGTCACATGAGGAACAGAGAAACTGAATAGTGCAGAAACTTGGTAAAAATACAGAAGAAAAAGACATTGCTTACATGGCAGGCTGAAACCACACTGCTCTGAATTTTAAAAAGATGGACCTTTTTAGAGGGCCAAAATGAAATACAGACTGCTTAGAAAAATAAACAATTAGGAATTTTTTCTATAAGTGAAGAATAAAAACAAAATAAATCAGGAAGTTCAGTTGAAAATATTCATTGCATTTGCTTCTTTCAGAAATATTTATAATTATAGCTATATTTATATTTGGAAAAATATATCATAAAATATAACAGTTTTACCTGGTGGAGCAGTTTTGGTTTGTGTTCTTTTTTTTTTTTCCTTCTGCCCCCAGCTCTAATCCTGCTGCACGAAAAGATGGTGAGTTTTTGTGACATGAAGAATCTCTCGTTTTGTCAAGTTGGGAATGCCAGGAAACGTTAGAGAAACTGAGGCACGGAGATATTTCAATAACAGTTCTCTAGTGGCTAGTCAGGTCGCTTTGCAGTAATCTGACAGAAGTGCAAACTGATCCTGCAATAAAGTGTCCAGATGTGTATGCATCCCCACGCCTTTACTTTGACTTGAGGTCATAGAAAAAAATTTTAATGCATTTAAAAATTTAAACATCTTTTGATTAAAAGCATGTGTAACTTTCAAAAAAAAAGTATATATATATACACTTATATATATGTATATTTTTAATATAGATATATATATATACACACACACACGTATATGTGTGTGTGTGTGTGTGTGTATTTGGACCGATGACATTGCCTGTATTAATGAGTGCTACTTATTGATACAGCTGTCAGGTGAGTAACCAAAAAAAAAAAAAATTAAAAAATAAATCTTCCCTCTTTGGGGTCAAAAGCAAAGTATTTTGTGTACTTCCAACCCCTCCACCCTGCACATCCTGCAAAGCAGAGTAGTGCCAGGAGCAGCCGCTCCGCTCTCCCGGCTCTCAGGCTTTTCTTTCCCATTGCACTTTTTTCCCTGCTCCACGTGGTGGAGCTGCAACAATATTTTTCCCGTCCTTATGCTAAGAAGGAAATAGTTATGAGTCCATTTGAAAGGCAATGTTCACCTTAACAATTCAAATGTATTCCTGTTAATTTGTATTTGATAAAGGTTCAGAAGTCTTTTGTTGTATGTCTAGTTAGCCTGCATGTTATCGTTGGAGCATTTGCAAATTTTCTATTTGATTGTGAGCCTTACTGTGCATTTTTATGTGACTCTGTGCCTGCACTTTTGTTTATTTGTACGTATGGATGTGTATTTTTGTGTTTATAACCACATGCATGTGTGAGTGTATGTGTGTGTGTATACATCCATATTGTATATTATATATACACATATAAATAAAAAAGGAAAAGCTGTGCCTTTGAAATTGTTTTTCTTGTGAATAGATTGAAATAGCAAAGCACAGAGCAATGCCTGGTGCGTATACAATGACAAGACATTATTTAGAGACATTAGAGGTGACAATCCTTTGGATCCTTAGGATTTGATTGTCCTTGCACATAAAACTTAGTGGATCCAGTGAACAGGACTCAAAACTGAGGGGGGGAGAATGCTTAGATTTGGAGAAGCTCCTTTTCTGTCTGTGTTCCTCTTGGACAGCTATTTCAAGGGAAAGGTCAACACCCTTGCACCAGTCCTTAGCATCTACTTATCACGTCTTCTTTTTAAAGACCCTCAATTGCAGATACCTCTTACACTGATAAGCAGAAAGAAAATAAAAAGCAGTTTAATAAATATAGCAGATGTACAAGTGCACTTGCTGTTGTTATTGAGTCTGAGCTACCAGTATTTGTGTCACTGTAATTTATTACTCAGGCCCACAACTGTGTTCTTCTTATGTGTTAGTAGTTTATGGGGGGCAAACTAGAACTCACCAGTTGTGTCTTTTCCCTCTTACGCACTGGTGTTGCAAACGCTTCATTCAGGTGTGAGATCTTCTGTCACTAACTAAGTCTTTGCCACCTCTGGCTTACTTAGCTCCAGTGAGTCCCGAAAGCTGCCTCAGGATTCAACTAATAGTAGTGTATCTGGCTAGTGAAAGCTACAGTTGATACTTCTTCTCCAGAGATTGCACTGTCTTCTAGATGGTTTCTTCACTAAATGTGAAATGTAATTACAATTATTAGCACTTTTTGTATTTAAACTCCAGTGCAAATCAAGTCATCCCTCTTTTGATGCTGAATCCAGTATCAAGCTTGTAAGCTAATGATTGACATTTCCAAAACAGATGGGTGATCCTCCTTTTCTGGGAATCCTGGTCAGATACCAGGTTCTTTCTGCACCGTAGTTTGTTTCTTCATGGTACCTCAGGGTCTGAACCTACAGGCTTTATACACTAGTAGTACCAGGTAGGAAGTACTGATAACCTGGAGAGAGGGGGACCGACAAGTTTCTGCAAGTATTATCTTAATTTGAAATAGTTTCAGCTCTTACACAAATGGCAAACCTTGAATGTTTATGTCTTAATTAATAGATCAGAATATAAACCAGCTTGAGCACCGCTGATCTGAAAATTGTTCAGGGTTATGTTTTCAGTTATGCATTTTCTGGAATGTTCCTGCAACAGCACTGCTCTGTGTTTGGATGGTGTTTCAGTTTCATAACTCACTATAAAGAAGGTCTAAATGCAAAAATACAAGCAGGAAAAACTTGGTGAGTCTGAGCTGGTGATTTTTTTGTGACACTTTACACACTACCAAGCTCTGATATAAGTAGCCTTTAAATGGAAGTCTATGCCATTTACACTTTTTAGTGGCTTGCTGAAGATGTGTGTTTCAATAGCGTATTATAATATCTCAGGATATGACAGCAATAAATAGCTAGACTCTCTGATTTTTGTGTTGATCAGCCCTACAAATGCACAGTGATTTTTTCATGCTTTCTGTAAACCCAAGCTAAATTCATTGTACTGCAGTAGATCAGACTGAACTAGGAAGTGTAAGTGGACTTAGGAAATAGCATTTTATCAACAGGAGAATGTGCATCTCCATCCTTTCCCTCTTTAAAGTGTCCTGTAAGTTTAAGAAAAGGTGAGAGTGTTTTCGAGCTTTCTGCCTGCAGGATAATGGCTGAGAGAACTACAGAAGATGCTAGAAACACTTCAGGAAGCTGCCCGAGCCTGTGAGAGGATGGAGAGTTGCAAAATGAGCCTGCAAAGAGGAAGCTCTCACAGTGTAACCAAGGACATGGCTAGCACAGCTAGGTAGACAACATGAGTGAGCAAATTCAGATGTGACTGTCTCAGGTCCCATATGCAGGCCATATTCATGTCAGGATGTGTGCATTTTTTTTTTCCTTATTTTTTCTGCTAAGCAGCCTTTCAGAGGCCTTTAGAGCCCTTGGAAGTTCATCTGTCCAAATGCTGCTAATAAAAACTTATAAGTTTTGTATGTCATGACGTATTTAAGAGTGAACCATCTTTTTGGACTTCCTTCTTAAGACACAGGATCATCTACAGGTAGCTCCTTGAAGGCTCGGCCTTTGAATCAAGCCTAAGTTGCACTTTAAGAAGGTTTCTGGTCTACCACAGGTGGCTCTGCACAGCAGTCCACCATGCATTATATCTGGCTTTCTGGAATGGATTGGAGGAAATCTCCTGCCAGGAGATTGGCAGGAAAAGAAGGTGAGTCTGGTAAAGGCTAAGCTACATATTATTTCACATTAAGCCCTGTAAAAGCTAAATCAGCTCTTTTTGAGTACTGGAAGCTATATTTGTCTAAGTGGTCTTATACAGGGAAACCTGTTGGCAATTAGTTTGCATTCATAGAATAATCAAAACTGTTGCAGGTGTGTGAACTAGTGAAAACATTTGTAAGGAAAGCAAGTATCTGAATTTTCTAGAATCATATAATCTAATGAGATGTGGTGACCTAACTCAGCATATAGACACTGGTGTTGTTGGAAGGAGGGAAAGGGATAAAGTAAGGAGGGAAGAAATTAAAAATATATATATATATTTTAAAGTATTTTACTACCATTGCAGTTATTGAAGTTTGGTAGTCAAAATGATCATTCTTAATTGGAATATAATTTTGTATATTCACTCTCACTTTTCAAGTCACAACCAGTGCTATGGATGGGTGTTTTTTCAATGTTTAGTGTCTCAAAGAATTCTCAATGTGTACTGTCTGGTGTGGATACTAGAGAAGGATGCATTCTGGTGTCTTCTAAGACCATCACAACTCATGATAGTGGAGATGTGCCGGTCCTCCATAATTATCTGTAAATACGGAAGTTTCTGTTGCTGTAAGAAATGCATTGCAAGCCAAATATACAGAACAATCCAAAGTTAAAACAATGGTATTTTCACACATTGCTTTCCTGACTTCAAACAGGCATTTCAGAGCAAGGTGCTATTCTACCTGCTGTGATTATTCACTGCATCCAGGAAAGCTACATAGAGTGAGAGAACACACATCCTTTATTTTTTGTAACAAAAGAAACTGTAAGCCTCTTAGTACATATGAACACATACAGCCATATTGTCTATTGAAAAATAGCCAAAAAATAACTTAGAAGGGAAGTACATATGGATTTGATTTCTCTTCCCCTTGACAGAGTGTGAGGCTATTGTGATAAATTAAGTTCCACCTCTGGTATAAAACTGAAGCAGGTAAGAAGATGTCGAGGCCAAATATGCTGGAATAGTTTAACATAGTGTCAATCTAGAAAGGAAGCTGTTGATCCTCTGATCATTGCTGGAATATAGTGTAATGGTTCCTTTGACACCTTTGTCTTTTATTTCATCAGTATGTAGTACATGACATTTTGTGCTTGTGAAAGGTGCTGAACTGACAGGCCTTGAGACTGAAGACTTCTCTTTGTACACGTAACAGATGATACATAGACAAACACGGCATCCACTCCCTGCCGCTTTCTGTCTTCCGTGTGCTTCAGCTGCTGCTTTCTCAATAGGTCTTTTTCATCTGACTACCATTTGGAGTGGAAAAGATGGTCCAGACTCTATTCAGACCTACTCAGAGTCTACTGCCATTCTTTTTTTTTTCTCCTTCTTTTTGTGATATGAACACCTATTTATCATGAATTTAAATAATTCCAGCTCATTTCATGTGGGTCACAAACCAGCCATTAGGCTATAATATCTTTAAGTTACCAGTGACCTGAACCAGCCTTGATCTGGTAACCTATACCAGAGGTGAAATGCTCCATATCCTATTTCCATTCCTGCTCATATATGAATTTGTTCAGTATGAGGTTAATCATGCATACAGGAGAACTCTTTTTTTTTTTTTTTTTCTCTCTCTGAAATGTGCAGTAGATCTGTGTTTTTGTCCCTTCTGTCTGTTTGGAAGAGACAAAAGGGATTATGAATAAGTAAAGTAGAAATTACAGTGTTAACAGTACCAGTGAATGCATAGTGAAATTATTATGTTTCATAATATTAGTGAAATTTGTCTCTTTATTCACATAGCACAGAATTCCCACTGGGAATATTGGATCCACCATGCAGATCAGAGAGAACAATTTTGCCTGTAGGATGGAGTTCTAATAGTTTTACCATTCTCGAATTTGGAGGGGAAAGAGCTGAGAGGAAAGTAGATACTGTCTCTTCTCCTTGCTGAATAATGCAACCACTTAGAGAAAAATAAAATACCAAACCATTGGACCGACAGCTTGCAAGATTTAATTTCAAAATGTACAGCCGTTTCCTGTAGTTGTCAAGACACATCCCAAAATACTCAAGAGTTATTTTACGTTTGTCTGTAATCTGATTGTAAATAGTTCAAATGATTAAAAATAAAATGTTGCCATCCTCAAATAAAAATTAAAACAGAAAAAAATTAAAAGAAGCTTTCAGGCTATTTGTATCCAGCTTTAGCTTGGGGTGGGGTTAGGAGAAAAAGTTCAAATTCCTGGTAAGGCAGTTTTATGACAGAAATTTTGGGCAAGGTCTCTTCTTGGCTATTTTTATTGTCATATTAGTAAGATAGAGACTCAGTATAATTAGATTCATATGCAACAGTAAGATATAGATTTATGTGTATTTTAATTTTGTATTTTTTACAACTTTGAATCTTTGTACTTTTCCAAGGTTTTTCTTGATGTGTGGAAATGATTATATTTTGTCTTTTCTAAGGTAAGGTCTACTATGTTCTACAGTCTTTTGTTATCTTTTAGCAGATGTTGCTAATTATTCTATTTATTAAAAGACTATGGTAGAAGGATATCATTGTTGTATAATTTGTTAATGCTTTGGTAGAGCATGGAAGAAAATCAGTAATATAAATAATAGTAAAAAAGTATGTTTGTTTGGAAGAGACAAAAGAACATTTTTTTTTTTAATAATCTCTTGCTCTGCAATACTACAAGATGAAGTCAATATTTTCAGTAGTAGCATCATATTCCTATTCCACTTGCCCAGAGAAGGTATCATATGAACAGAGACTTAAATTATTTTTGTCAGGACTGGGTCGGCATTAAGGATCTGTTTAGTGATTAAGGCCAAAAACTGCCCCCTATCATTTTTCACACTTGCATTTACTCATACTTTCAGACTTGTCTCAGCTAGATCAACTAAATTTTCTCTGAAAGATTGAGAACATATCCAGTCTCACTCAGTCACAGTCCAGAAGGAATTCAGTTATTTCAAGAAGTCTCATTACACAAGATCCTTCTATTGCCTCTTGTTATTTATCTTTCTGTACTATCACCTTTTACTACCCTTTCTTCTTTCTTAATTCAAATTAATAAAGTCCTGCAGTGAATGATTCTTCAGTTCCTTTGAAATTTCTTTTGAAAGAGTGAGAAGTCCTCAAAAATCACAATACTCGTAAAATGGTTGAGGGAAAAAAACCTTTATTCTTTCCTCTAGACTTCAGTGACACTGTGAAGTTTCACATAATTTGCAGACTGCATCTCATAAAATACTGGCAAAATTTATTCAATTCAAATTAAATAGATGTAGCACAGAGTAATCTTTCTCTATTAAATATGTCACTTTTTGCAATTGTTTCTTAATATCCCTCACAGCTTCCATCTAAGATTAGCACTTTCTTTGCTGCCACAGTTTCACTAACCTACTGAATTATTCACTGAAGCATAACCTTCAGATATCAGGTTAGAAAGACCTTGATTATGGCAGGAAGTGAACTGTATAAACCATTTTTCTTTAAAAGAAAATTTCTCAGTATAGAAAAGTCTGAAACGAGATAAGTATTAAATGTGTGTAAAAATTAAGTTCATAATTGATAGGAATTTAGTCAACTGTGACATTCCTGTATTTTGTTTATAATAATGTACAATAACATTCTAGATACCATTTAATAGTGTAAAAACATGTGCATTTTTATGGTGCTTATTTTCAACTAAAAGCATAAGCCAGGATATCCATTTTGGCCTTTGCTGCAGAGTATAGCTGTGGAATCTTGCGCATGGGTTTAACATACTGGACCAAGAATATTTACATCCAGTTCCTGATTTTGTCCCATTTGCTGCAAATTACTTTTAAGGGGCTCTTAGCTCTGGAAACCATGGTGACAGAGTGGAAGGCTTCCCTCCAGCAAACCGCTGTTATTGACCATTACTTTGTGCCAATCCACTGCTGAAAGGTCATTTGAACACCTACGAAGGAGGCAACAGCTTCAGGAACACTTCTTTTGCTAGTGTTGAAATACAAACCAGCCAGTGGTGTGTCCGCTTCTCATGACCTGTCCATTGCCACCCATGGGCTGAAACGCAATTGCATAGTTTAAGGGCTTAAATGCCTTCACGTTTAGAGGTGCTCTGATAGTAAAATGTCAGGGCAACCAGCATTCTACAAATTATTCTGCTAGTCGTGCGTACAAATTCTCATAATGACTTGACCTAGAATAGGAATAAAATGTGTTTTCCTAACGTGGGTGATAACTGCATAATTATGCAACTGATTCTGCTAATATTACCAGCCTTATGTTACTTTCCCAGATGTCAGAGAAATGGCACAGAAGAAAACAGGTGGCTAGATTGTGGGATATTACATATATTACAGCTCATAATAGAATTTTACATGTAGATTTGTTGACTGTAGCTTCAAGAAGTATCATATAAAATATGTTGCACAAGAATTTAACCTCTTAGATTTAGCAGGGCCTTCTGCAAGTTTTCTTCTGGGCAACAAATACTTATTTCCCAAGGAATGTTTAAAACTCTTTTGGACTCTCTCTTTTTCTCAGAGTTTCTCAGCTTGTGATTTGTTGCATTTTTCAAAAATATAGTTGAAAAATATATTGAAAGTGTCAAATATATGTAGTTAAAACCAAACATGATTTTCAATGAAAAAAGTAACATGCAGAAAACTATTTTTTAATTAATTTTTGAAAGAAAGTATGTGTATTGCTCTTCAAAGAATCCTTAAAATTTGAGACTCACTTGTAAGCTGTGTGGAACATCAAATGTTTTGGTTCCTAGAGGAACGTTTTTTGTCTTGCTTTAATATTTATATCTGTCTAACATACTCTGCATTCCTATATCTTTATAAACATTTATTTGATAATTCAATATTATATTCACTGCATGTTTATTAAAGAAATTTTCCTTTGACAAAGAATTCTACAGTTGAGGCACTTGATTTTCAGACCAAAAATGGAGATGTGAGAGAGTGAAACTTCCAATATGCGAAAGATCTAAAATGTGTGCATAGGGCAACTGATCATTTAGAACTTAGAAATATATAATGGAAGTCATTGTAGCCGTTACTTATAGTGCCTTGCAAATTTTATTTTAACTGTATCCACTCAAGCTATCTCAATGCCTAACTGGGTAGAATGTGTTACCAATTCTTTACTTTCTCCATTTAGTCTTTCAGTAATGTTTGGTAGAAATCCTGTCAGGCTTAAAATACTTGGAAGCAAATTTCAATATCAGCATCAAAAATGAAAGTTTCAGAATCAAAAGTAAAACTGTCAGTGGTTCTTCCAACAAACAATACAAAAGCCATATCTCATTACATGCCTAGAGTTTGTATGATAATCTGAAAATTGATTAAAAGGAGTACTGTTAAACTGATTTTTTTTTTCAATGAACTGATTCACCATCAAGGTAGTGTAATCTAAAGCAAACTATTTATATTACTTTTACCTTCCCTATTTACTGAGAGTGTTTTGAAGAGGAAATTACTTGTTAGCATGCAGAAATTTAATGTTTAATGGAGTGATAGGGGAGACCAAACAATATGGAACATAAGTATTCTTGCTTATTACAGAAGATGATTTTTGCTACTCTTGATTCTGTGTGTGCTTACATAGAATAGATTTCAATTTTGAATTAAAAGACAACTTATATGATGAAAAATAGAAAAACAGAAAATATTTATGTAAGAACTTTTTTATGTTAGGACTTTGAGTAATGGATAACATGGACTTCAAATGTTACGCTTTTTTTTCAGGTTTGCGGGCATTTGGAAGGTTAATAGCAGACATATGTTACAGTGGTTGCCAATAGTAACCCCTGTAATTCAGGTTGGGATCAAACATCCGTCCACCTCCACTTGTCCCCACTCATTAATTCCAAAAGCTACCCATGGAGATTGTTTTTTGGGGGTGACACTTTACATGTATGTCTAGCAGTCTCTTCTGTACATATTTATCTAAACAATTACATTGTTTCAATCACCACATTACACAAATGTGAATGAATCTTGGCTGACAACATAGCTGTGAGGAATGGAGAAGAGTATTATCTTTCCCATTAAAGAGTTTGAGAAATCTAAAAATTTAAGACCTGATAAAGTTTTCAAGAAAATAAGTATCACTTCTATATGTCCTCTTTCTTCCTGCCTTTTTTTTTTTTTTTTTTTGGCAAAAACAGATTTGAATGTACGGAGCAGAGATCCATTGCATTGTTACCAGGGACAAGGGGCTGGTGATTGGCAAGGGCTTGAGAATGTCTCTTTGAGGCTTTATGCCACAATTTCCAGCTTAATTCTTAACAGGTTTTGCATGAAGTAAACTAGTGTGAGTGTATATATGCATGTTTTGATATAGTTGTAGTGCTTAAATATTAAATATTGTCATTTTGATGATACTCAAAGTACTTAGGAATCTATTTGCCATTTGCTGATACACTGTAGAAGCAGATGTCTACTTACCTCCTTAAACACAGTAACAGATGCATCCTATAGTCAGAACATCAAGTGAGGGACCTTGAGATGTCATGCCCCAATGCAGAGGAACTGCACCTAAAAACATTATGCAGATAATGTAAAACAGAAATGTTCATTTTAAACTGTTTGTTTGCTTGTAGACAAAAACTCTGAATCTGGTTATCTGGTTTGAGTCTACCCCTAACAAAATGTACTATGAACTTGCTATACATAGCTACATATTTTCCTCATGCCTGCACTGTATCTCTAAAGGCTGAGTATGATTCAGTGTGTAATAGAGGGGAAAGAACAATGGGGAGACTGTATGCAAGTCTTGCTGTTAACTTTTCAAATGCAAAGCTAAGGAGTGTCCATCCTAGCGTACTCTTAGACTGTATTTACTTTACATTTATATTAACTCATAACATGTCAGTGACTTACCTGTAGTCTTGTAGCATTTTGGGTGAGAAACTTTGTTAGCTGTCAGATGTATGTTCTTCTGGGATCTCAGTCTCCCATGCTCTTCTGGGATTGCAGTCTCTAAGTACTAAATTTTATGTCCTGGTAGAGAAGGAAAGTTCATGTTAACTGGAGCAACATAAATAATTTCATGCAATTAGTATGCTGGATGTTATCGCCATAGACAATGGCAGTAGGATTTTGTTTGTGACAATGCATAGACACTGCTAGACTGTTTGAAACAGGTAATGTCGTCTGAATTACGATCCAGCACACCTTTGTACATTTGATTGCCTCATGGTTTTTGTTACTCCAGGCTATAATTCACACTGAGGTGTGCTGCAAAGCCAGTTGGACAGTCACATGCAAACTTGATTCTCAGAAGTAACAAAAAATACAGGAAAATAGATATGAATGCTGCTTGTTGTTATGTGAAAAGATTGTGTCTCCTTAGTCCCTTAAGATCTGCTAAGTGCAAGGTGGTGAGAATAAGTGAGCAAAGATTTAGTGTAGCTGCTCTCCTAGAGACAACATGTATCTGTTCTAACCTTGGTGCTTTCAGTTCTAAACTGGCTCATGACTCCTTGGCAGTAGAAGATAAATATGGTAGAAGGTTTTTTTTTTCTCCTACTTCTTTTTTCTTTTTGCAAAGGTGAGGGTAGTAAAAGGAAGGCAGCATCGGTACATATGTGAAGCTGGAGAACTTCTCGAGAAGAGATTTCCTCCATTGCAGGATTCTTATCTTCTGAGAACTTGTGCTGGGTGATTTACTCTCCAATTTGAACCATATAAAAGGCTCTGTGAAATTACTGGAGATGATATATCATGTAGCCTTTTCCATTCCCAAACAGAACTGAAACAAACTTCAACATTAAGATGCATTTTCAGAGATGCTTAGAGATCTTTGGCAATAGCAGTAATGTAAGCTTACCTAACAGAATGGCACCCAACTTCAGGATTTATCAAGTTATCATGTAGAAAAGAGACATGTATATCTAACATTAAAAAATTTCTTTCTGTGTCTGAGAGCTCCAAAAAAGGGGTGGTTGTTAATGAAACTATAGCCTTTCTAAGGCTGTAGAAAGGAGCAACATACTGTAACACAGTAAGTCTAGGTAAAGCTGCTTGCTCATTTCATCCCCCCAACAGTATCTATTTTTAAATGAAAAGAATGACTTCCTATGTATGTGATATCTGGGATACTTTTTGTTTATTAATTTGATTCATTCTAGAATAGGCTAGCCTTTCCCACAGGTCTTTTTCTACTATCCTGCTCTCCCATTCCACTATCTCTCAGGTACCAAAAAAAAAAAAAAAAAAAAAAAAAAAAAAATTAATTA
>JAVCKT010030988.1:0-12594 GCA_032273925.1 Rhynchotus rufescens | reverse complement strand
AAGAATTAGAGCTAGCTGGGTCCATAGCCCCAGCCGGGCTGGGATAGCTGGTTTACACCTTAACAGTGTCCTGCAAACTGCCTCCTGATCCTTCTCACTCCACTAAAAAGTCAATGCTGACCTCACACATATGTCTGCATGTGCGTGGCTATGTTTTGCTGGTCTTCCTTAAAAAAAAAAAAAAAAAAAAAAAAAAGAAATTACCAGCCAGAATTGAGTGACTGTTTGATCAATGTGTTTGTAAACCTCATTCATCTGCTACTTTTGCTGCTTGTTCACACATTTAAGGAAACACCAATTATCTAGTCATCTCCTGCTTAAGCAAGAGACCGTTGCAATCACATTATCTGATGCCCTGTAGGGCAATCTAGAGCAGTTCTTGCACCTGGTTCTGCAGCCAAGTGGTTACATCTGCTTCCCGAATCACATCAAAATACACAATTGTCAGGTCCTTAGGCCAGGAATCAAATGTTTATCTGTTTTCCGAGAACTGCCTAGGATAATTTCCAGTACTGTAAAAGGAACATTGTCAAAGATTGGAAGTTATCAGGGATGTGGCATCTCTCTGCCTGCCTGTAAAACACCACCAGTGATCAACACCTTCAGAAGGGCAGGTGAAAACCACATTTGTTAGGACCTCACTTCTCAATCTGCTCAGTAGTGAAAGGGCATAGAACAGCAAAAAATAACTCTTAGAGTTTTCAGACATTTCCCTCACAATCTCTTCTTTCCTTGAGCTTCTGGCTGGTTAAGAAATGGCTGAGTTGCCACATTTCTAACTTTCCACAGACTTGTCCTCAATAAAGCCGAGATTGTTTCAAGAACAAAAAGAAAGAGTGGCATTCAAGTTATCTTGGCCCTAACTTTATAGCAGCCACTGAGGATCATTCTATGGAAAGCAAAAATTGCTGATGTTCACTAGAAAAACACCTTCTGAGATACATTCTCTTTCTGAAAAGGTTAGAAGCCAGCGTTTATGTTCTGCGAGGGATTCAGACAAATTGAAATATGATTTCTGTCCCACACAAGAAGAAATGCAAGCCTGTGAAATTTCCAACAAAATATGAATATCAGGAACCCTTTTTTTTCCCCGCTTAAATTCAATAACAGCAAAGCATTCATTTTAATAATGCCAGAACATTAGACATTAATTAAAACATAGATAGAGATATAGTTTCTTCCACTTGAGGGCTTTCAGGGATTAAATTCTCACAAGTATCATCTCAGGAAATACTGTATTGTCTTTGAGACCATCTGCCTGCTTTCTCACTACAGTTATAGGCCAAAGAACTTGTTAGGACACCTTCAGCAAAAATCCATCAGCAACGTCCACTGTGCAACTAAGGAGACACATAGGAAGAGGAGATAGTTGGAAATAAAACGTTCTTGAGAGAGACAGGATCCATCTGTTCGTATGCCCCATTCCCCAGGAGGGAAGGTTGAAGAAGAAAGAGGAACAATGAACTTTTACAGCCTTGGGAATGAGGTTAAGTATCACCTAGTATCCCACATACACTACATACTCAGGATAAAAAATATGTTCATGACATAACATATCTTGCTGTCTTGCCATAAGCTTGGTGCTAAAGTAAAAATCATCAGAGAATACTTCTCACTACAGTTTTTGACACTATCATAATGCAGACAATTTTGCTTGATTTTTCAGTATAGTAAATGTTATTATGTAAGACATGCCTCCAAGAAATTTTCTGATTTTCACTAAACTGTATTTTCTAGTGGAAAATTATTCTGTCGACATTCTTTCCCCAGGTGGCTCTAAGACTCATGCTTAATGCCATATGTGTTTCAGTGGAGTTTTTACTTTACTGACATCATCTGTCCTTTGTAAACTCAACAGAGTAGGTGAATATTTAAAACTGTATGTCATCCGCCTCTCCTTTTTTGTCCTTTTTATGATAGACTGATGTTACTGTGCTCATTTCCCATCTTTCATTATACCATGTATTTCTATTATGAAGTATTTTCATCTTCTAGCAGCTGCAACTGCACAATGTGAGCTGTATTTCTGGATCAGCTTATTACAAGGATAAATTTACTAATGGGTTAAAATCTAGTTCATATCCTATCATCCACATTCAGATGTCAGCTATACAATTCCATGTATTTAAGCAAAAGCACCAAATTTTAGGCATCTTTCTCTTTTCTGAACTCTCTCCAAAGATCTCCATCTGTTTAATGATATAGTGTGTCCTTATTTAAACAAAATGCTGTCTATAAAGAGGATTAAATAAATGTTTCTCAAATAACATTTCATAGTGAGGCACTGATTCTTTTACACTATATTGTCCATTCCTCATTAGATCTTTCCCTGCCCTACTTGCTCACAGAGGTCACCAAAACTCACCTTCCCAGGCTCCAGCATCTCCCACAAAGGCTTCTTTTTTTTTTTTTTCCACCTGGTCTTTTAATAGCTAGGAGTTAGAAAGGAATAGAGATAGGGTCTGTTCCTGACCACAGGGTAACTCTTGGCTTTGGTCATGTAGGTATGACCAGGACAGACAAATGCAGGCAACGAAATCCCGAAAAGTGAGTGGGAAGCACCAGACACATTCATTTCCTCCCTCTAAATCCACAGGCAATTCATACACAAACCAGACAAAACATCAAGAAGAAAATGATTTACTCCCTGGGATCTGAGGGGTCCGGGATGGCGACAGCTCTGAAGTCCTTCAGAGAAACAGAGTCCTGCAGGAGCAGAGTCAGACATGGTCTAGCCAGGGTTTTCATGCATAAGCACATGGAGCAGATGCACTGGCTGCAGGAATCAGCCTGACGGAGCATTTCCACGTCCAGCAACTTCAGCCAGCCAGATATAGAGTGCTGAGTTTTGTCAGGCCTCAACTGAGATCGTGTCCAGCCAGTTTCGCAGGCCAGGATATCCGAGCAGCTTGCTGCAATACAGACTCAGAGTCTAATTCTGAAGCAACAATTAATTCAAGCACCAAAGTCCAAGTAAGCTGGGGAAAGGGGAATGATGCTTTAGCAGAATGTTTTTGAGCCAAGTGTAGGAGGGAAGAGACACAGGAAGCTGCCTTAGAGAAGCTTTAATGATTAAATCTACAAAGCTGCATTCAAACTGTTGCAGAATTGGCCAGTTCTGAACATTCAATAAAAAAAAAAAAAGAAGATATTTTTCATCCTCCGAATACATGACTTGGTTTTCTTAAGGCTTCTTAACTAAAAGTGATCCAGTCCTTAGCGTTCTGGTTTATACAGGTTTTAAGCTGAATCTGATCATGTTTTCGATTTTTGCCCTGCAAGGACAAGGATTACAAATTCAACACTCAGGTTGTAGATTGAGTTCTTCCAAGCAGTGGCGGCGCCTGAATACAAAACTGTGATTTTCCAGTCAGACACAGCATGCCCAACCCTTGCTCAGCAGCCACAACATTGCACTTTGATAACACTTCCCTTTCTCCTCCATCCCAAGCCGCTCACACGCAGTACAGAACACATCAGAGGAGCCTTCACTAACAGGCTGCAAAGCGCAACCACTTAATTAGAGTCAAAGAAGATGACAAACAGCTTGGGACAAGCCATGATTTTCCCTGGATTTACAACAAAGCTAAGTCAGGTTCTTAATATTTGGTGTCTCCTAGGTTCATCAAGAAGACCAAGGGGGCCACAGCCCAAGAGTCCCAGAGGAGTGTCATGCACCCTCCTCTAAAGCAGGTGATGCAGTCGTACACGCACATGCATTTCCCGTTCCTGATTCTACCTTGTGTGTTTACACTTCTACTTGTCTGCTCTGCCTGGAAAATGTCAGGAACAGCGGCAAGGGGACCCGACTGGAGCACTGCCTGCAGGCTGAGGCTCCCCATTGCTGCTCTTCCCAAGGGCAGCGCTGCCACCCGCATCATGTGCCTCCCTCACGCGCTCGCCCCATGCATTTCTCCACCTACATATTTATTTATGCATTTAGGAATTGCACTCCGAACACCTCGCTGTCGTAGCTGCCTCTGCTTGTCACATCGCAATAACGATCGCTGCTCTCCAAAGGAAATTCGAGCTGTGTAAATCATCGCTGCCCAAGGTGTCCATCACAGAACAGTCACCAGGCAACAGCATCAACAGGCAGGGACAGGGTGCTTGGGAGGAGGAGGAGGAGGCGACGGCAGGAGAGTGAACAAATGCTGCACAGAGCGGGTTAGTGCAGCAAAAATAACAGCCCATCCAGGGGTTTTGGAAAGAAACATTTTGGTAGGAAAAACATTGCAGAGACGAATCAGCTGCATCTGTCCAAAGGCAATGGACCCACAAGGCTTCTTTTGTGTTACAGTCATCTGAAACAGCTATCGCTCCATGTGAGTGGCTCCTGTGTCAAGGTGCTGGGTCCAGGCTAAGCCCAGATCTGTTTGCCTCACACGTCGCTCAGCCCAGCTCTGACCACCCTAGTGCAGGTGAACCGCAAGAGGTGCAGGGCAGCCCCCTCCTGTGCAGCCATCCCCAAAAGCCCATCTCAGGGAACAATCATCCCGCCAAACTCCTCCAGCTCATGGTATTTCACCACAGGTCAGTGCAATTTAGTATCACATCTAATGCAGCAGCTGTTTTGCTGATGGATTTTTGTTACTTCTTTATCCTCTCCTCTAAAACGAAAAATCTATCGTTTCATGTAATCAAAGCAGGACGAAGCTTTGATTTGCACATAACCATTCCCATTATTTGACTGTGTTTGCTGTAATGATTTACTTAAAGTGTTTTACCTTTTGCTTACAGAAAAGTCATGTTTTCCTGGGAACCTGAGATAAAAACATATAGAAAGCAGATTATATTTTTCTATCAGATTCTTTTGCATATAAAGCTTGTTTTTCACTTTAATTCTGATTGCTATGCCCAGAAAAGAAAAATACATCAATGCTAGGTAAATTCTTTAAAAACAAAGTCCCTGAATATTCATAGAATCTGCCTTTAGTTGTTTTCAGAGAATATTCAACAAAAAAACTACAGTCAGAATTCGCTGTCAAGGAAAGAATATTAACCTACTTTTAATAGTTTACACTGACCCAGTCACAGACACATGAAGTGAACATATCACCTCTTTTAACTACTGAAAATGCACCTTGGATTTAAAATACAAATATTCCACACAAAATCTATTCCACTGGGGCCTTTTCCAACATCACCAAAAAATCTCCATTTGATTTCAAGCATTTCTGAGTCAAGAACAATTCACAAAAAGGGAAAAGGGGGAAAAAGAAGAAGAAGGGGAAAAAAAGCACCAAAAAAAAAAGGCATTCACTGAGCAGGGGCAATAAGTGAAGAGAAAAAAACTAGCCTACATTTATTGTATAAAATATTTCCCTTGAATTCATTTCTCAAACTGTAATGTAGTTTGAGAGGTGAGAGTGAGGGAGGGAAACATTTTGGGAAAGAAATAGGATGTCTCTGCTGGATTATCTAAATAGCCCAAGATTTTCTAAATAGCCTTTTCACCTCCTCCAAAAGGGCTGCATGAAAATGGTCTGCAAGAGCTCCTGGCACTGCTGGCTATAAATAATCACTGGCAAAAACAACTTAAAACCTAATACAAATAGATGTGAGCAGTGACAGCGAGTTGGGACTCAGTGCTGTGAGGGATCAAGAGCTCCCATGGGGAGCTGAGCACCCTCCATCCGAAAATCCAGGCCTTGGGGAAGCACTTGCTGTGGGATGACAGCTCCACATCATCCACTTCTCTGCCTCCTCCTTCATCTCCTGATTTAGCATATCTGTGCAAAGCATGAAAGGCTGCACAGCAGCTCCTAGGGCTCGCGGGGTGCCGGTAGGACCGGGCACATTTTCCTGGTGGCAGCGCGCGGCCCGTCAAGATGATGACTGCATTTCAGCCACATCCAAACACTGCTCCGATCTTTATGTATGAGATGCACTCCAGATTTTTCTCCAGCCTATATGGTCCAAGAGGATCTGCTATTCTGCATTAGAGGATGTATTATTCTAGGAAAAAAAAAAAAAAAAGAATTTTAATTTTATAAGGGCAGCCTCCCAGGGGGCTGTCCCACCATGTCCTGCAGGGTGCCACAGCCCCACTACCCTGGCACAACCAAAAGCAGATCCACAGAGCAATGAGGAGCTCAGAGTCACTTCTGAGTCCTGCAGAACCATCACAGGAGAGCAACATCACTTTCCGCTTCAGGGACACGACGTGAGGTTAAATTAAGTTCTTGGAGATCCTCTAAAAGAAAGGAATTACATTTTAGGACGTGTCCTAAAATATCCTGTTCCAATTCAAAATACTTTTCTTTTTATGTTCTCTAAGGAGAGAAAGTGCGATATCAACCAGTAAAAGTGTTTCTGTGTTACCAGCGCTCGGAGTTAGGGATTAAGGGCTCTTATGTTAACTGTTGCTTGATTTAAGAGAGATAGCCAAAAAAATATGCAAATAGCACCAAAAAAAAATTATTTTACTGCATCAATTTTTATATGCATTTAAAATTCCAAAATAATTAGCCTATCACCCAGTGCTGCCATTAAAATTGGAATCAGGGCCCATTTTCATTTAACATCAAAATGTCAATTAGAACTGCGGGAGTCATTGATTTTTTTGTTTGTTGGCCAGAGATTTAAAAAAAAAAAAAAAAAAAAAAGGAGAAAAAAGGGAGTGCCTTGCATCAATCTTAAGTTTTTTTCTCCTGTTATGAAATTAAAACCTGGATGTAGCTTTCATTCTGGATGAGCAGGATCGAGCACAAGACAGACTTCAAGCTTGGATCTTGGATCGATTACCCCAAATAGCAGCATGTATTTACGTATTTCAATTTGAGATGCTCTGCCATTTCCAAGCCTGGGTTACTGGATAGGACATGGAACCTTCAGGAGTGCCATAGCCAGGAAGCAGCAAATAAGAGGGTTGAGTAAGAGTTAAAGGAACTGGGTTTGAAACAGAGGTTTGAACCTCTGAAATGTTCTGGTCAAATATTTTCCAGAGGGAGAGGTCTCCAACACGGCTCTTTCACTCGTCTCACTGGAGTTCTTCACAACACGATGGCTCTGCTCCAGACTGTTGCGGACGTCAGATCTTCTTGCTGCCTCCTCTGATAGACTTCATAATGATTTCCAGGTCAGAGAAGGGAGGAAAGCTTTGGCTTAGGACAGGACAGAGGGGAGAAAGTCCTTTTCTATTATTAAGCACAGCATTAACAAAACTGGAAACTATAACCCTATTGCTTTCACAGTTTATAGCCTCTTGATATTGCATGAAAGTCAGTTCCAACTGTCAGAGCTCTTCCATTATTCTCCTTAATCTCCCACCGTGATGGGATTTGCATATCACATCTGTCAATCCGGGTGCAAGTTCCTCACCATCTCCAAAGCACTTCCACTGAGACCAGATCATTCAACATCAAGCCTTTCTTCTAGTCCTCACAGATTCTCTTTCACCCACCGTCTTCTCTTAACACATGCCTATTCTTAATAACTATTTCCTCCGTGTCCCATTTCATATTTTGTGTATGAACAGCCTACATTTTATCTGGTTAAGATACACACCTAGAGAAAGATTGCAACACAGAATAAAGAAACAGTATGGCTACTGGCTCTTTTTTCCCCCACTCAAAAGAATTTGTTTTTGTTAAAGAAATAAGGGCCTAATTCAAAATCACAGTGAATTTTTCCATTTTTTTTCTCACTGAAAGTTTGTTTTAAAGAAAATTTCATATCTAAAATGGAATAGATACAGTAGCAAATGTAATCCAGAAGACTAAAATTTGAAAGGTAGAGCAATTTTGGTAATACTTTAATTTGACTTGTTGTTTTTTTCTGTTTTAAATCCCTCTTTGCCCCCTGCCCTCACTTTTTACTCAGTTCTTGTTAAATAAACTCTCATTAGCTCTAGTGAGAGATTAGCCTGACACAGTATCAGCATCTGGTTCTTTACTACTCTTAATATTATCATATGTTGTTAATGCAGGCATTCTCCTTGGATAAATCTTTTTTAGGACCTCTTTTCCCTGCACCCTAGGAATCAATCCAAAGTGATTGCCAGCAGGGTCATTTCTCGCTATGGGATTCACTGCACCACTGTCTCTGGCCTCCACAACCTTGTTCACCTCATAAATGCCTAATTAAATATAATTCCCTTTGGGAAGAAGGAAGCAATGGGTTACCACAGCATCACACATGGTAATGCCAGGATGATATTGGAAGGTTCTCCTTGCTTCCCTGGTAATTTCACACCAGAGCCACATCTCTACTGATGAAGAGGAGTAAGGGATACTAACTGCAGCAACAGTCTCAGGGTGGGAAGATGGTGAAATCTTGACTGTGATTCCCCATTCTTGTGTGAAGCAAAAACACTATCAATTTAAGACACTTTTGCCACATCTTTACATCTTTGCCACTTTTGCCACATCTTTGATATCTCTCTTGTGAAAGGGAATACATTCATTATCATTCACATGGAACTGTGCCCATCGAATATGAAAATTTGATTCAAATTTGAGTTCTCGGGAACCTGACTCAAATTCACAGTTCACTTTGCACATCTGTCTTACAAGAGGGATCAGAAAGAGCAGGGCTTGTATGATTTAGCAAACCAGAGGCTGAAAGGGATTGCTGATTTCTACCTGTGTAATGATTCCAGGGGACTTAACAGGAAAATAATTCTGGAACAAAAAGGTATGCGGACAATGAAAAAAAAAATCTAAATCACCTAGTGCCAGAGTTAGAACAGAAATTAGACAGAGGTTTCTAAAAACTCGAAGAGTAATATTGGAACAGATATCCATAAAGGAAGGAGGCAAAAGGAGAGCGGAGTGAAAGAAACCTGATTGTTTTTAAGATGAATTGTGATCAGCTTAGGGCTCTAGGATGTACTAGCTGACATAGCTCTGTCCCATTCTTATGTTCCTAATTTATAAAGTAGGTTTGAACTCTTCAACTTAAAATCCAGCACATTACTACAAATTACTTTACCCTGGAGAAAATACAGCGTGCTGGAAATATATAGACACACCATTATATAGCCTTCCCTGCATTTAGTTTGTCTTGTCAATAACATTGAGTAAGATCTTGCAAGTAATACCTAACGTAGAGGCTCACCTTGTCTAAAAGTTCTCCCATAAGAGTCCTAACTCTTCGCGTGTTGTCTAGTACAATCTCCTGACAACTGCAGTGATGACCTTGCATGCTTCATCCTGCACTGGACCCATCAGTCGTATTGATTTTCTGCTGTGGATGGAATATAAAACCTGTTTGGCCATTTTGTTTTGCATCTGGTCCAGACTTCCTCTCTATCGGTCTGATGAGGACCTTCTATTACGGAGGACCTAAGAGAAGCTCAGCTCTGTCCATATAAATGACCATGTTCGTGCCATGTAAATCACAAAATCACAGCTAAGTCTGTTCCACACTGCTAATGAAATTCCATAGCAGTGCAAAGACCCATCAGACCCCCAACACATGCCTTGTAGCAAGGACCTGAGAAATAGGAGGTTTTTTGGCAGAATTCACTTCTCCAATTTTTATGGAAATAAGTGGAAAGATTCTGAAAATGTATCAGTCCAAATAAATGAAGCCAGACCAGACCAATTCAGAAACTTATTGTCAGAGTGGTTCCTGGCATGGTTTTGGCTTGGGCCAGTTAAAACCCTCCTGGATCATTCCCAAACATAGTCTGGGACACAGTACAAGCCAAAGATGATTCCCAGTACTCCATTTAGTAGCAGCTGCACTTCTCTGTTTTATCGTCTAATAAAGTTCAGTGTTCTGGAGATGCCAGACTATGGCCATCGGCCCACGTAGCCTCCTTGACCTCCAATGAAGTCACAGAAAGCCCAAGGCTCATCTCTATAACAATAAAATGCTGGATACACTCCAGGTTTCATCCTCATCAGTCTTTAGGTTACCTACATCTATGCTGTCCTATAGTATGCGCTTACGGGCTTCAGTGATGAGAAGTTGTGCACTGTGACCTGTGCACACACCGAAGACCTGAGATCTCATGTGGATATGGCTGGGTCGTACCACCTGACATACAAAGTTGTGTGCTTCTTCAAATACTGCTCTCAATATGATGCTGTGCTGGAGGATAAGGTGTCTAGGGAGTGCCACAAGTCACTCATGGGCCAAAACAAACCCTGGTGTAAATGAATGTATGTTGGTAGAGTTATATCCATGTGACTTGGACTGTTATTATTCCTCTTCCACTTGTGGATTAGTCCACAGTGAGTTCATCCCCACGCAGAATGCCTTGGCAGGATGCCACAGATGAGACACTATGCAAACTCAGCATGAAATGACTGCCCTGCTCCACAGAAGCTGGAAACACCCAGAATGATCCCTTATAGAAATCAGCAGTCCTTACAGCAGTCCCTTCGCCTGCCTCAGAAGCACTGTGATTGTTTCCAAACAAAGTACATCACCAAAATAAGAATACAGGCAACTAGGCTCTGGCTTTCAGAATAAAGTGCATTGTAATAAAACCGAGTAGCGTCAATAGTGGGTTTTTTTTTCCCCTCCTCCTCCCCCTTTTTTTTCCCACAGCTTTTCAATCTAAAGGGACCTCAGAACTTCAGGGTTTTGTTTAGCCTTTTCCCTGTACTCACAAGCAAAAAGCTGTGTAATGGCAGCACTAATGCAAGGCAGCAGAAGCCAGCGAGAAGAGGGGACACTGCACCCCGTCGCCTGGCTCGAAAGCCCGGGCAGGAGTCCAGCGGCTCTCCGTGCTGGAGTGTGGCCAGGGCACGGGCTGCACGGCATCTCCTGCAAACTGGGCTCCCCTGTGACCCCACGCCAGCAGGACAACACATGCCCAATGTCCCACAAAGAAACCTTGGGTCAGTGCCACCTGCGGCAACCTCCTGAACCCACAGCCACTTCTTCAGCTGAGCACAGTGTGTTACCCACCACCAGCTTCGCTCATCTCTGAGAGAGGGACACGGTCACTGCACAGGAATTCGCAGCACTGCCAAGGATGCCAGGAGCGAGGTGGGAGCAAAACCTCCCCAACCATGAGACATCCCAGAGCTCTTGGAAAAAGCAGCAAAGCAGCCCCTGGCATTTCAGAGTCTGCTTTACCACAAGGGGCAGAAACACACAAACACACAAACACATATGCACATACTTGGGCACATCTATAAGAAAGCACACGTGTTTATAAAGGTAGGGATGAAATAGCTTTGCAGCAGAAGACCGGGAGAAGAGGTCTCTTCAGTGTACCATTTTATATTAGAAGCTTTGGCTTAACAAATGTTTCACTTTAAACCAGTGTCAGTCTCAAGTCAATCTGTATGGGTAGACCTGAGATCCTACAAGAGAATTCCTGTTAGCACGGCTGCACAAGAGAGAGGCTAGCAGAGCTGGGATGGAAGAGGAACGGCCTTCAAACCCGAGATGACAAGTATTCCTCAGTCAATTAATTGATTAAAAAGCTCCCGATAAGCGCATAAAACCATGTTCCAATTAACTACGGCTGAACCCCTCAGTGAGGTGCTTCTGACATCTACATTAATTCTAAATAGGGTGACTGTGATATACCTTAACACGATCTATAAAGAGAGGAATTCATAATCACCAGAACATTATTGCAAAATGTTACCAGGCTTCTATTACTCAAAGCTGACGGGGACACTCATGCTTTGCCCAGAGCAGCCAGAAACCTCCTGGCATTAGAGCAGCAGATGCTTGTGAGGACGGGAGCCCGAGACCCCTTTCTCCACAGGGTTGTACGGACAGTGCTGACATGCCAGCACCCTCTATGCTCCTATTAGCATTCTGCTTGCTGTCTCAACAAAATGAAGCGGTGGGAGTTTGAGTATTCAAAGAGCCCCATCTCCCCACTTCTCCTGGCCCTGGAGTAGAGTTAAAGGAAATCAGGAGTCGGGGCAAGGGACTCTCTTGTCCTGCCCCAGGCCTCAGCCCTGCAACTCCCACCTACCTCCACGGGAGCAGTGGCAGGGGGGACGCAGGGCTGAAGTTTACTTAGTAACTTGCGAGCTGTGACAGTTTCTCCAGGCTGGAAACCAATTCACCTACTTCCCTGGCTGCTTTTCTGGGGTCCTTTTGCTGCTCTTCACAGGATGGGTTAAGGGGAGGGATGAGAACTGTTTCATGTTAACATCAGCAGGACAAGAGGTGGAAAGAAGCTTGTTCCTCCTTTATGCATGGTGACACCTTGGAGGTGAAGTCCTGATGCCACCTATGGGCACAGAGCCCCCCCCTCCCCCGGCTGCCCTGGCCATGAGGCCAAGAGGAGGAGGAAGAGCAGAGGGTTTCCTAGCCCTGGCTGCCAGGACCCTGGGAGCTGCAAGAGCTGGGTGCCCCGTGTGCCCCATCTTCATGTTCCAGCTGCAGGTGCTGGTGCTGGTCTTGCCTGCCCGCCTGGTGTGGGAGTGGGGGTCAGGAAGAGGGGAGCTCCGCTCCCTTGCAGGAAGAAGGCGCTGGAAAGAGGGGGCGGGTGGTGGAAAGTGGTTTTTTTTTTTTTTTTTCTCCAGAAGAAAGGCCCTTTTGAGGCACTTCTGCCCCACTGCACACTGCTAAGCGAAGCCGAGCCGCGGAACGGGCGCCCCGTAGCAAAAGAGAAACCCGACACTTTCCCCTGCCCCCTCTTCATCACCCCCTCCCCCCCAAAAAAAA